>BPLR01016040.1:0-43002 GCA_021605095.1 Caerostris extrusa | reverse complement strand
AGTTACGCATTGCTGTTTGAAGTATTTTTCTAAAACTGAGGATTCCATTTAAAACCATAAAATTTAGAAATTGGTAACATTTATATACTATTTTTTACTAATTCTAGGGCTTATTAAGAAATTACTGTTCTGTACCAATAATTTTGGTATTTTATCATGTAATTTATTTTATTTTATTCATTCATTTATACTGAAATATTCTCTTCACATGAGATGTATAACTATCATAAGAGAAGATTAATACAAAATAATTAATGAATAAATTTCTATATAAAAATTGTCATAAAAAGGGAACATTTTAATGTCCTTAAAATTTAATATCAAGATCTATTTTTAATATTCATTTAAGTTTTTAAAGAAATAACATTTTCCAAACTATTTTTATTTCAATTTTTTATGAAGATTATAAAATCAAAGAAAATCTTATTGAATTTAAGTGCACTTTTTTCTAGTTAATCTCAAATTTCAGAATTAAAAGTGCAGAATTTTCTAACTAATAGATTTTTTTTTCAATAAATAAAACTTAAAAATATTAATGGAATCTTATTACATCCTTTTTTTCTAAATATTAAAAAAATACTATTTTCAACTAATATCGCAATGATAGATTAGATTTCTTTTTGATAAAAATTTAACTTTTTCACGATTTGATGAATTATTTCGTTAATTTCGAATAAGAATTATATATTTTTTTTTAAAAAATAATGAATCAATGTCTAAAGGATAAAAAGAAAAACTAAAAATAAACTCACTTTATTGCAAATTACTAATCATGACATTAGAGCTCATGGCAATTTAATCTTCTATGTATTTTATAGTGATCACGAATCTCAGCTTTTAGCAATGATCATTATACTTAAAATGATCCTCAATCGAAATGAAGGCATTCTGTAAATCAGTTCTCACTTTGAAACATATGCTAGGTAGAGTGAATCATCTTTCTTAAACAGCATTTGTGATCTCTATGAAACACAACCAGTTTCGCCTTTCCACTTTTCGTAATGTCTTCCTAAACTATCACATTAAGTCATCAGAAGATATCACACTAAGTATATTACAAGGATGATGGATTGTTCCTGTTTTTTTGTAAGCTAGAAGAAAGCCATAGATTGTTTTTTTGTAAATCAAATGATAATTCCCTAACAAAAACCACCATTTGATGAGGATCAATGTTTTATCTATTTCCATAGATGGTTCAGTGTTCGTAAAGTAATACATTGTGTAGCTTTTAATAGAACGATCTATATTTATTATTTTTTTTTTTTTTTTCATTTTTTGTGAAAATAAAAATGATATTTGATTTCATGTTTATATTAACAAAAAAAAAAAATTTTTAATAAATTTTGGTCATTAAAGGCTTCAGAAATAAAAATTAAAAAATATATTTTATTTCTATAGTTTAGAAAATGGGAAAAGAAACGTTTCAATGTTTATTTAATAAAAATCAGTCAACTGACAGTTTGCAGAATAAAACAAAAAAAAAGAAAAAATGCAGTATTTAGTTTTAAGTGGCCAGTTATGAACGATTATTAGTGAATTAAAAACAAACTGGTTATGTAAAAATTTAATTTTCTTACATACAATTCTACGATTTAATGAAAGTATTCGGTATTTAATGTTTAGTGAATTAGCTAATTATTATGATAGATATTATACATACTATTTTAAAAATATTTTTATAAATTTATAAATTTATTTATGTATTTTAAAATTTATATAATTATATAAGTTTATTTTTTTATATTTATCGATTATAAATTTTATGCCTGTAAATTATACCTTAATCACTTGTTACAACGAAATATTTATATATTTAATAATAATTCTCCGACCTGGTATCTTGAGGATACGTTTATAATTAATAAAATGAGATACAGTAGGAATCCAGGATAAAGCAAAAATTATGAAATGAAGCATGAACATCAAGTCAAAGCTATTGAAAAATATGTTTGTGTTTGGGGGAATTTATCCATATAATCAAATCACTCTCGAGTAAAATCTGAAAGAAAAAGGAAATGAAATATTGATTAATTTTATAATATATCGCATTTATAAGTTCCTTTATAATTAAGTACATTAAAATTAAATGCAAAAAAATGCAACTATTTACAATAAGAAACATTCAAACAAGAATGCCTTCCTACGGATGGAAAAATTAAAGGATATAAACAACTGTTTTTCAATACCTTAGTAGATAGAGTACGAATTTTTAAGACTAAATTTCAATATATATCTGTAGAAAATTTGTGGTCTATGCTGGAATATGTAGGAAAAAATATCTCGGGAAAACAAATATTTAAATAGACTCGATTTTTTATTTCTGTCATGACAGCCATTAGATATTCCAAATATAAAAAATTATTCGTATAATTAAAAGGCAGCAAAGTAATATCCAATTAGCGAGATGATTGATATTTTCTTTCTTCTGAGGAATAAAAAAACAATTTTTTCGTGGGTTGGATCGTTTTCATTAGTAAGTTTATTTTTAGCTTTGAAAACAATCATGTTTAAGAAACAGCAGGTGCTTTATATGAATGAACGTAATTTTTAATTCTCTAATGAAACTTCTTTTCATCTCATTTCTTTTAACTTCTTGCAAGTGATATTCAACGTTAAAAGTATTTTTAGATAACGACAATCATTAACTAATATGCAACTGAAAAATAGGTGGAAAGAAAAAGGTACATAAATAAATTAAGACCTACATAAATTAAGGTACATTTGATTAGTTTTTTAGAAGGTAGCATTTTATATTGAATTTTTTCATCAGATTCATAATTAAACGTCACAAAGAGTTAGAAAACAATTACGTTAATTAGAAAGGTGAAAAATTAACTAAAATGAGGAAAGTAATCGCATATGGACTGAAGCGTGAAATAGATTTGTTGAGAATATATCGCAATTTCGTTTGTCGAAGCCTCCTTTCTTCTGTTCTACGTCTACTTTAATTATGGGAAGTACATTTTCTTCAAGGAGACGTATAATACTCTGTGCCTTCACAAGCATTAAGATAGCCACGTAAAGAGTTTTATGGTGTAACTATCCCAAATGTATAAATCACTCTTTCTGGGTAGGTTTCATTTTGCAGTGTTATTGCGCTGGAGAAACATCTTTCGTGTTTGTTTACTATATTAAAAATATATATATATACTGTGTCCAAGTAAGACCAATTTGCAATTTAAATTTCCCTGGCATATGGTATTTCAATTTTGTTTTTCTTTTTAAAGCTGTTGGTACTGTCCTTGACATCTGTGTGAAATTTGACGTCAAAATATTCATTAGTGCTTGAGTTACGCTTGGTTTTGTGAGATGCTAAAACTGATTCTAACTAAAACTGAGTGCCAACAACCTAAAAAAAAAAAAAAAATTGAAATACTATATGCCCGGGAAATTTAAATTGGAAATTGATCCTACTTTTTGGACACAGTAGTATATATTCACAAAAGAGAACATTGTATTATTTTACTGTGTCAAAATATATTTTCAAAATTTTTAATTGTTTACTTTAAAAACAAGTAGATGAATTATTATACAATAATTAATAAGGTATGCAGTAAATTAATTAATAAATTAAAGTACTCATGTATGATTTATTTACCTAATTAAAATTTTAAAATAAACAGATCCATAATTTTATCGCAGTTCAAGGTTTTTGTACTTATTAAATTTGTAATTTTATACAATGACTAAATGAATAAATTTGTTCTTAAATGAAGTTCAGTTAACTAATAATTATCATAAAACTTTAATCATAGTATTTTAAATTCGGTTATTTGAGATTATTAATTTTATTAGTGTTTTACTTAAATTGTTACATGGATGTTTGATTTGATTATTTTAAAATAATCTTTAAATTATTTTGTAACTAATTTTTAAATAATTTAAAACAATTTTTTGGATAATAATTATTTGCTAACAGAGCATTTTACGAGGATTATAAAATCTGCACTATATATTACTTTTAATAGAGTATTTAAATATATTATTTTTAATAAAGTTTCTATAATTAAATATCCTATTAAAAGTGATATATAGTGCAAATTTTATAATCAAAAAATTTGCAGACAAAAAATTGTATGAAAAGGATTTACAAAAAATTGTAAGCAAACAACATTTGATATCTTGATATTTGATATTTTTTTCTAAAGATAAAAAATAAAATATGTAAATTCTGACAATTAAAGCTTTAGGATAATTATCAATGTACCAAATAGCTACACCTGTCAAGCAACTTTTTCAGGCTTTTAACAGATACGTAAAAGAAAAATTACAATAGAATTGCATTTGGTCTTCTTCAAATAAACAAAATTGTGATTTTTTTAAACAAATATCATATAAACCAAAACTAATATCATAGTCTGTACGTATTCTTATTCAATCCTACAGTTCATATTAGTAATAAATATCGTTATTTATTTATTGTTTCCCTTGCATTCATTTTAATTCTTTCATATTTGGAATATTAAATTTGTTTAAAATTAACTTTCAGATTTTTTTTTATTTATATACGTCTTACACGAAAAAATTTTAGATGGACATTAAATCGATTTTTTGCAATTATTAATGCCCTAATTGTGTAAAAATATAAAATGAACAATTGCGATAAGATATTATAGTTTTGTAAACATTTTTAACCAGACTTACTGGGATAAACTCGAATCATTTATTGAACGTGGGCGACAATTCCTATTTTTTTAGATTTAAATAAAATGTTTACTTCAGACTAATATATAAACACATCCATCTTATTGCATACAAAGCATACTAAGAAAAAGAATATTTTCGTTATATCTACACAAATAATGAAAGATGTCAAATTTTATTAAAGCATTTCATTCTTTTTGCTACTATCAATCAAAAGAATTTAAAGACTATGGACATTAAATGCCTTATACCAATATTAAAACATATTATAAGAAAAATAAATTCAATCTTTGTATATAAACCTATAATTCATTTTTTTCAGTGAAAAATTATATTATATGATTAGAAACATAAAAGGCATATGCAAATCCCTGGTAAGGAATCAATACGCCGTATAATCTTATGAGCATATTTGCAATACATTATTTCACCCTCTATCTCTCAGATAGAGATTTTTAGCTGATCGAATAAATATGATCACATATCTTTATGGAATTGACTACCATTTCACATCAAGAAAAACACTTATAGATTTTAGAAGTATATTTTTGGTTAAACTTTATTTATTTGTGTAAAAAGAAAAGAAATGAAGCTTCCAAATATTTGCAGGATTTACAAATAAAACCATTAATGCACAAAGTAGGTAGAGTTGTATTTTAGCTGTTCTATATTATTTCTTCATGCCCTTATCTAATATGAAAGACAGCGTCACCAATTTTGTTCTTCTTTAATTCCTCCTCTCCTGTAAAAATTCCTTTTGTCACATATGTCTTTTCTACAACTGATTCTGATCTTGCCCACGGTTCGCCTTACTCAAAAAAAGCAGAAAGAAACTAAAATGAAGAGTTCAAAAATCCCTTTCTTGAAGGTCTCACTTGAGATGTCGAAGAATAGATATTTTCCTCAAAGTGAAACATGTCTTCCTGAGGCAAAGTAGAAAAGTTTTTACTCGCATCACATTTAAGGAATTTTGAGTTAAAATATATATATATATATATATATATATGCTGAATATAAATTTGAAATATCTAAAAAAATGTAGTAATATGCTGAATATATATAATATAAATATCTAAAATGAAATGTAGTATAGTAGAAATAAAATAATTTTGGAATTTAAAATCCACAAAATATATTTTGAAAGTAGAAAGGAAGTTTTTATGTAAAGACATTAAAAATATATAAAGTTGACAAAATAGTTAAAAAATAAATTTCTAAAAATTGAAATGTACAAAAAAAATTGAATTTAAAAATCCATCAAAATTTTAAAAATATATCAAAACAGTTAAAAGTTTTAAATGTAAGGAAAGTATATACATAATTTTGGGGCAGATTCCTTTTTTGCATTGAAATCTTTCCGAAATATATTTTTTATGTAATTTTTATGCAAGGAAGCTTTTTATGTTTTAAGCTATAAGACAAATTTTGAAATTTTTATTGCTTTGTATTTTATCTTATTTTTATTTTTTTTGAAAAGTAATTTTAAAAAGATTTAATAAACATTTTCATATTAAAAACTAAAATATTATTGAAATTTCTTTAAACAAACGCAGTGTCATTTCCAGTTGTTTGTAGTTATCATAACTAATAAATATATCTAGGCTTTTTTTTTTTGGTAATGAATCCTTTGCTTATTTATAATTTAAAAAGCATTAAAAAATTTAATTTTGAAAAATGCCTTGAATTTTTTAAAGGGAATGATCATAACATTACGCTATTCTTTCAGTATTATTATTTGAATCGTTATTGTTTGAACTTCTTTCGTTGTATCGACGAGTTTAGCCAGCTGTGAACGATCTTTTTTATCTCTCAGGAGACTGAAAACACATCTAGGAAGCAAAAAGAAAGGAATTTATTTTCACTTGAAGGGATCTCAAAAATAAAACATTTATAAAATTTCTTTTTTAAAGAATACTCATAACTGAAGCTTAGATCTCAGCAGATGGTTATTATCATTTAATATTTATTGTAATGTATTCTAAGTGAAAATTGCAATTAAAAGTAACATAATATTTGAAATCAAATTAGATATGTTTTAAATTCTAAACATTTCAATTTGCATTGCATAATTGTTTTCTTATTTCTTTATTTAAAAATTCCTTCCTAAATTGATCTCATTTTTGATGCTGCCCCTAAATTCAACCACACGTTTTTTATTCTATACTTTTTATTTTAGGGAAATAGAAAAATGAGCTATTTATGTTTTGAAAATAAAATGGTGTGGTTTCATTAAATAATATTTTCTGAACATAAATAAAATAGTCTGTTGCAAAATGTACATGAATCAAATCTAGAAACATCTCAGTACCATAATTTGCAGCCTAAAATTAATCATAGAGTATTTATTTTAAATCAATTTTAATCTTCGTCAGCATCATTCGTCGAAGAGACAAGCAAAAGATAAAAGCAAATAATAGCAATAGTATATTTGATATGCTGCATTTTCAAATATTGAAAATTTAGAAATGAGAAATTTTGTTTAGCCCTATTAAAATGCAAATAAAAAGATTTCTATAAAACTTAAAGAATGTATTATTTAACATTATGTTGTGGTTAATAAAGAATAGAAAAATGGTTGAATTTTCAAGTAATCTGAAGCCTTCATTAATTTAAAAAAGCATTTTACCTGTCCAAATTCATGTGTTATCCATATAGATTTCATATACATATGGTGATACATTAAACCCTACCAAAAAAATTATTTCTCAATGCTTTTAAAAGGATTCAGATCTTTTTTGAGTTTGGGGTTTGGTAAAAGTGTACCAAATTCATCTTTGCTTCATGAATTTCATTTTACCATAAATATCAGCAGCAGGTAAAAAATGTTGAGAGCATCAAAACATAAGAAGAATATTTATCTCCTTGTGATTTATATTAATATGTAAAGAAGAATACCTTGTTAATTTTTTTATCATTTATTGATATAATATTTAATTTTATAGCCTATATTGATTTGAAACCAATATTAAAACATTTTTTCTTACAAAAAATAAAGGAAGGCTGTATCTGTTATACTACGAAAGGAAACATTTATATATATATATATATATATGAGATATAAAACTACTACTTTATACAACAATTTACTAATGATAATTAAGAGGATTTTAAGTTAAGTGCATATTCAATGAAAATTAACCAATTACTGTGAGTTTCCATTTTTAGCTTACTATGAGGAATCTAACAAGAAAGACAAATTTAATGGCGACCTATCCAATTTAAAGGACTTACGTAGTGCCTATTTGTGTTTAAATAAAATGGAAACTCCCTGCTAATAAACGAATTGGAGCAGTTAAAACTGTCAAGAACTTTTGTATTGTTTGTTGAATCTAATTTTGATTATACGCTTATTTGTTCGGCCAACCGTAGAAAATTGAAAAGTCGTTCCATGCTCGTTATGGGAATTAGTACATACAAGATGCTTTTAAATAATCGTCAGAAGCAAAGATCGATGAATTCGCTCATTAGCTGACGTTTTAAATTTGTTGAATGAAATAAATATTTTGGACGAAATAAATAGGGATTAATCACTCTTTAGTTGTGCGTTTTTAAAATATTAGTAAAAATTTGTCCAACAGTTCGAAAAAAAATATTTGCTAACATTTAAGGTATTTTCTGTTCATAGTAAAATTGATAAAAATTTGTATTAGTAGTTTGATGTAAGAAAAGATTGAATGATACCTTTTGCATTTCCCTCTTTTCAAGAAAAGGGCAATTAAAATGTAAATTTCTTAAGTGCATATACATTTAAAAACTTATTTTTGATTGAAAATTTCAATTTTTTTGATTGTCTATAATATATGTTTTCTTAATGCAAATACAATTTTAATTTTTCTTTGAAATATTATTTGTAATGAAAAACAATTAATGTAATTAAAAGTACAATCATAAGCAATTGACTGACTCAAAGGAATAAAAAAAGGGGAAAGCATCAAAAAAAAAAATTTAGTGCACATTTTAACTATCACTATAATTATGTTCTGCATTGAGAATCACGAAATCCTGATAAAACGTGTATTGAATTTTAATTGAACTTTTTTCTCATTTGTTCCAAGTGGAAAAATGATTTCAGTACTACCTATTTTTTAAAGATTTCTAAAATCACTATCATACAAGAACTTTCATTACACACTTTGTACGGAATTGAATTTTGTCTCATATATGTAACAATATTTACTAACCTAACTATACCTTGAAACAAAATCTTACCAACGGACATCTAAAGCCCTCTCCATATTTGAGCGTGTGAGCCACGAGCAGCTTTCATTCCACACGCTGAGTTTCAATGTAAACGAGAAACGTAAACGATGCGGGAAAGTTTGCGAACTCTCGGGGAAAGAAAATTTCTGCTCCAGATAGAATTGATTTTTAGTTGCGAATTAAAGGATTTACGACCTTCCAAAATATGACTGGGGACTCACTGGTAAGGGAAGATAAGGCAGTTTTTTTTTTTTCTAGGCTATGCTGAACTGCTCAGAAAGAACATTCGAGAGCAAGTGCTCGCGGCTCATACATTCAAATATGGACACAGTTTCAGGCACTACTGAGATCACTACCCCGGTGTTCCACGGAATGCCATCTACAATGCCGCCACATTTTACCACAGCGATTTCGAACGAAGATCCCACAAGGATGGCATCTGGAAATTCGCATCCTCCTCCCCAATGGAAGGTCATCCCGGTCTTCAGATTTATCGTGAGACAACATAGACACGAATTTTTCTGTTGGACATCGCACTAACCATCGGCATATGTATTTAATTAATTACTTCAGTTTTTGTAGTAACCAAGCTCAAATTTGATTAATTAAAGGGTTTATACTTATAAATTTGTTAATATGCATGACTGAAAAATTTATTTGGAAATAAATTCATCCAAATAGTCTTGCTTATTTTGATACACTATCTAGATAGAAAAATATAATAGAATCTGGTTAGAGAAATAAATTGTATTATTTATAACTTCCTTATATCCTAACCGTTTCAATCACCATCATGTTTTGAAACTAATATAGTGTGATATTCAAATGAATATTGTCCCTTATGAGTATTGTCTTATCATTTCATAGCATCATATGTTTTACTTGTAGTTGATGTCAGTGGAGAATTTTTCACAAAAAGGTTGTGTTTGTAATTCTTGTTCGCATTTCAGTTGCTCTCAGGGTCTTCAAAATGCTAATTATAATTATAGTATAAGTGTAAATTCTTATGAACTTCAATTTTATCGTTTTGTGGTTTTTTAAAGGTGGCTGGTTCAAAGATTTCATTCGTTCTCCCATTCCATGTCATTAGAATACAGCACTGGTTGAATTTAGATCAATATTCATATTATATGTTTGTATTGAGTTGAAGAAAATATTAAATTTCTAGTCAAACAACATTTAATATGTAACTATTCACTTTACAATATATAGAATTAATTGGGTCTTTTTCGAATGACTTTAAAAATAAGTAGATTTGCTACAAAATTCGTCATTTCTTATAGCCGACTGTAGAGGATATAATTCATTTTTCACATCTTATTTCATCTCTTTTTTACTAATATCATCTGATTTCCAGATTGATATCTAAGCCTATTCACCAAATACCATTAAATTTCTTGCATAATACATTCTTTGCCTAGTCTTAAAAACCGGAAATAAGTATTAAAATCATTAAATGAATGATTTATAAATATGAAGCTTGCATTTTTTCTATCTATTTTAATTCTGAAGAAGTATGATCTAATGAAAATTTAAAATATTACGCTAATGATAAAGGTTCATATTTTGTTAAGGACATGTCATATCATGTTGTTATTATCATATTATGTTGTTATTATCATGCTTTTATCTTCATGGAAACATTTTCTCAACACGAAAAATAAAATTATCCATCACCAAATTTCTTTTTTTTTTTTTTTTATATAAATTAAAAAAAGAGTCTTAAACTCTCGACATACTTTAAAAATAAACAAAAACATGTCCATTTATTTTTAATAATCTTTACCTAAAACTTTATGACAGATTGCAAAATAGATGCGATGCCAATTAGATACGATTTCCACCATATGACAAGCTACAAATAAAGGATTCTTTCTGTTCTTTAGTCAACAGCAACTTTGATTCACTCGTTTCATTTTATTTTAGTAGAACCTGACGTTAATGATCTTCTTCCCTGGCATTCCTTGGATGTTCTTTTTCATCTTATCCTGCAGTGGCCCTATTCTTGAGATCTCCTTCTAATCTTTAATTATTTAGTCTGGTATTTCAACATTCTTATAAGACCCTTTTTTTCTAATTAGCCTTATTTGTGTCAAATGAAGCTTTTTTTTTTGCTGGGGGTAACTTTTTTTTCCTCACTTTCATAAGAAGTATCACTTAACATCTAAAATTCAAATGATGCAATCTTAGGATAACTGTCCCTGTTGGGAGGTGCAGATATTATTTATAAATAGAAAAGAATTGTTTCACCAAGGTATTAGAATCCCGCTTTAGTTATTTAATGAATTCTTTTCGAAAGAAAGTGTTAAAATAAAAAATGTTTCTATGAAGTAACTGTCATATTGAATGACACGCATAAACAACAGTTCAAAGTTTAATCTTAATTCTTGATATTAGGACCGTACAGTTAAAGGTTTTATCTTAAACTTTTTCTACTTAAAAACTTCAATATTAAATGTAATCACTGAAATTATATCAAAAGTATTCGGTGAAAGGGTTTTTTTTTTTTTTTTTCAAATGGCAATTTTAATGAACTGACGTTTTAATTAAGATAAAAAAAAGTTACTATTATTCCTAAATAAAATTAAAGATAATGCTGAATATGTTAAAATTTTTACCTCTAATCTGCACTGTAAAACAGTTTGACTTTTTCAGATTTATATTTAAGTAAGGAAATATATACTCTGGTTAGTATATAATTTTATAAATTTCAATATTACAATAGGGGATGCGCAGAAGATCTACCTCCCCTTGGTGCACCTGGTAACACTTTTTAGTGGCTAAAAGATCTGAACTTGGCATTATTGTTAGATTAATGAACTCTGTTTCAGCATGTTTTGTTGCATTATTTTTGTTGTTGTTGTATGTTGTATGTTTTTGCTGTAACTGTTCATAATCTGCCATTGGAAATAATAAAAAAAAAAAATATTACAATAGAGTATGCTCTACAGGTACATATTTTATTCACAAGTCCTTCCTCTCGTAAAAAGAAAAGCGGCCTGATGACCTAGCGCTCTGGCCTTTAGTACCACAGGCTTCAGTTTCGAATCCTGGCGGTGGCATGGATATTTATTAGTGGTTCGAATCCACGTGAAACCACAGGTCCTGTCTAATTATTCTAAAGTATGCAAAAAAAAATTACCGTAGAGCGATAAACCTAAACTTGAGAAGAATGATCCTACAACTATTCTCATAACTTTCATTGGACCTACACAAAAGGGTAATCCTGAAATCAAATCGATTAATAGAAAAAAATTATTTAACAAATTTAATGGCTACGTAACTTATATTTTAAAATTTTCTCATTCAAGCAATCAAATTTTTAGCTTAATAAATGCAGTGCAATTCTTTTTTTGTCCTACAATTCAAATTATTTTAGGTATAGAAAAAAAAAAAAATTTTCTATACTTAGAATAATTTGATATTGTATTTTTGTATATCAGTGAGCCTCATATTCCATTTATTTATACCACGCAACTTACTGACAGCTGATGAAGGCAGGGAATTACCTTCCGAGAGAACTTTTTAGACCAATTGCCCCACATTTGCATATTGTATGAGAGGAAATTCGAAAATTCCTATCAGCCAGCCGGACTATCAATGCCAGGTGCTTAATCACATGAAAAAATGCCATCGAGACTTCGCGTTTTAAAAACATTCAATACTTATGTAATATATATCACAATATAATATATGTCAAATATTCCAAATACTCCAAATATTACAATATAATATACATCATTCAGTAATAAATATTTCATTTTTAATATCTATTGCAAATATTTCCTAGTTTAAAGTGTTTTCTTTATTTGTCTATTATTTCCTTTATTACTTTCGACATTTAACAGGCATTGCTTCTTGAATTTGGTAAATCAATTTTCTTACTTTCTTTTTATTTAATATTTTCAGTAACTTAATTAAAAAACATTCTTCTGTATTTCTGAATTGAAATAAATATCTGAAAAACCTAATTAAATTCAAAATGAATATTTTATCATTCAGAATACCTAATTTTAGCTTTGAAGATACTAATTACATTTATTAAAGTAAAAAATGAGTTAAATTTAGAAAGCTTACAATAAAAAGAAGTGTAAAGCAAAAAAATATTTTTTCCTAATAACTTTTTTTTTCTTTCAAATGTAAGACAAGAAGTTATTTTACTTACAGAAATCTATGGTTAAAAATGTTTAATTAGTGAATACTGAAACATTTTTTTAATATATCTTAAACAACTCAGATAATTGCAAACAAATTTGTGTTTAATGAAGAGTGTTCAAGTTTTATTTCATATTTCAACTAACAAAGTTATGTCAGAAAAAAATTAAATTAATAAGATACATTATACAAATTTAATTTATGTATCAGGAAAATATTTCAATTCATTCTATTTTTTCTGTTGGAAAGTAATCTTTTTTATTGATGTTAAGAATTTATAGAATATTGATTTCCTTTAATGCTTAACATTTTATATATATTAACATTGCTGTTATTTTTTGTGAATAAATTTTAGGTTAAATTATAATAATCTACTATTATAATAAATTATAATAGTAGATTAAATTATTTTGCGAATAAAAATTACAAATGTTATCAAGTTTTCTTATTTTTAAAATAGAGATTAGGCTTTACATACACACACATGTATATTTTAAATGACATTATACGTAGTACGCTCATTATAAGACTTTACCATTCAATTATGATGTACTTAGCGTACATAAAATCTGACCACTTTTCTCGCCGTTTGTTTGATTTGGTTTGTCGCACTACGATCATTTTGTGCACACTTTAGGTTAATTATACCGGCACCTACAGCTTAACTTGGATTCCGAACCACAAACAAACATCCATGCCACCGCCAGGATTAGAACCTGAAGGCTGTGGCACCAAATGCCCCAGCGCTAGCTAGTTGGCCATCAGGCCGGTTCGTTTGTTAGAAGTTGAACAAACCAACCTCAACCAAGTGAAGATAGAAAAGGAATCTAAAGGAACCAAGGGAAGATAGAAACGAAATCTAAAATTCATATTTCCGTGTCTACTTAAGATTCATTTCTTTTAAAATTTAGAAATAGCATATCTTCTAAAAATGAATAAAAATATTAAATAACAAATTTCTACATTTATATGATTTTCATACAACTATAATAAAACAGCATTGTGAAAAAGGTAGATTTTTTTATTAAATGTTTTCAAAATACAGTTTTCTAAAATTAAATTTTAATCCTATTTTTAAAACCAAATCCTGAACTTGTGGTGATAAGAGTACAAGATAGAGTGATAAAAACGAAAACAAAAGGGTTTCTAGAGTCTGTTAAATATACATCAAACAAACAAGTAGTTATTTAACTTATAAATGTGAAAAGTTCACTACAGCCTTCTCGCACATTTTTAATAAGATTAAAAAATTGTAGTTGAATTAATATTAAAAAAATTATTTGAAAAAAAAGGATCAAATACTACCAGAAAAAGTGTAAAAGAAATCAAAAAGCAATTTACAAAAATTACCAAACTTTTAACCTTTATCATTAAAATGAAAACACTTTTGTAGGGAAATAAAAGGAAAAAAAAAGCAAATCTCTACTACTAACGCACTAGTAGTAGCTTCTGACAGCATTTGCAGCAGATGAATGATGTAAATGCTGAAATCAGAATAAATTTTCCCTGTCTTCTGGCAAAGATTTATGAAGAATCGCACTTCCTTTAGTTTCACGATGATTTCCTTTTTAACCAATGAATGGAAAATAGAAACACTAGATAAACACCAAGTAGAGGTATGAGAGATAGTTGTAAGAATGTGAAACATAGAATTTGGTGAAACAAATAAAAAAGGCCATTTAAAAATAATGCTGAAAATTCAGTAAAAGGTTTAACTTTACAGGTATATAAAATCATTTAGTTCTAAGTTATCTCACTTGAAAAAAAATAAATACTTTGAACCAGGAAATAAAGCAGTAAATCACAAACAATGTAGACATTTAACAATACCTTGAAAAAATACTAGAAATTATATAAGGAAGAAGGTATAAAAACTAAGAATAAAAAATAAAAAAAAAGAGAAAATATCGAATAATTTATATTTCTAGCTTTAAGAAATTATAAATATGCACTAAAAAAATATCCAAATTTATTGAAGATTGCGATGTTTAGACACATCAGTGGGACAAAATATTGCCTTCTTCTATCAGTTGTGATGATTTGATTGGTATTTGAACTCTAAGAAAAAAAGAAAAACTAGATAGAATTATCGAAAATCTGAAAATCGGTAGATACGATGTATGTGTATAGAAATGTTTTATTCAGGAGAAGCAGCTACGCATAGCGAGTCAATCAATTGGCCCACCGCTGACCCTTATTAAAGCTTTAATACGTTTTAGCATGGGTTTGTTGTGCTCTTTCGGGGTTTCTTGCCAAACTGTCTCCAGTCGTCAAGATAGATTGGCAAGATACTCAGATTGCTAGACAGCCTGTTCATCAGATCCCAAACATGCTCTTTGGAGGAAAGATATGGTGATCTAGCTTTGCAGTGAAGAATTTCATAAGCACGAAAGAAATCTGTCGAAATCATTGCTGTGTGCGGCCGGGAATTATTCTATGGAAATTTAAACCAGGTGTACCATGTAAGAAAGAGCAATGCAGTGAAGCATAAAATTTTGTAGACGCACTGCCAAACTTTAAGGGCGTCAGTCAGCCAAATAGGTTCGTATATCGAATGAAATTACTTTAACGAATGCTGTAATAGTCATGCATTATCTGTAATTAAAACGTAAATCATTAAAAATAAATTCTAAACACTATTCATAAACCGAAGTACTAAAATCACATTTAAAACAATAGTTTTCTTGCTAAAATATTTTTCATTCATTTACAAATTAGGAAACATAAATATAATTTGCTTTCATAGTAAAGGTATTATTTCTTCCTCAGATTGTAAGTAAATTTATAATAAATACATAGAAGGACTTTAAGTTACTTAAAAATATTAAATTCCGATACGAAAATCAAATCAATAAATTGTAAATTTAAGTGCCTTTTTAATCTCAAGAAAATTAATTTGTGAACAATCTTTCTTCCTCCCTTTCATAAACAGGCAAGTCTTAAAATAAAAGTATCATCGCAATCATTTTTTCTCAAACGCTTTTTATCTTTAATGATTATTTTTACGGTTTCATATGACCACAGACGTGAAAAGCGTTTTCTTGCATTTGTACATTTTTCAACAAACGTAGCTTACGTCTACACATTTTATGATTACAAAAACCTTTTAAATACAGATCTCTCATAACATAAGTGCAATATTATTACTAACTCCAGTTCCACACTTTTTGTATAAATATTCTGTTTCAGCATTATTTTGAATTATTACTAAGAAATTTTATGGTATGAAAAAAGTTATTCATCTTTAAGAGGATTCTTAATATGACGAATTGAATTATAATCAATAGATGAGAAATTATTAGATGTTCAGAATTCTTCCTTATTATTAGTTTTCTTCTGAACGCGAATCCCTTTATGGTACGGATAATATTTGAAAAATTTCCTAAATCAACAATGAAAAGGTACAACTCCCTCTATGAACAACAAAAAATGTAAAGTTTTATCTTATTGCTTTCTTTTGATATACAGAATGCATAGGACTGCATGTGGTATGCAGCGTTCAACAATTCTTCAATAACAACCAGGTTTACTTCTTTCGTGGCCCACCAATTCACTAGACTTTTTCCCCTTAGAACACGTCTGGTCCATGATTGTCCAACGTTAAGTGCATGAAAGGACGTTGCATCAGAATACGTGAGGAAAGAACATGGCTAACATAGCCTAAAACATGGTCCTTCAAAGCCTAATCGTGTAATAGAGGTTAGTGCAGCTCATGGCAGCCATACAAAATGCTGCTTTTCTTGTTCTTACGAGTCAAATAACATGTAATTTCCCCCTTTTACCTCGTGATATTGCATTTAGCAGAATCATGGCACCGACAATGATCCATGATGTCTAGCAGTGAGTTATTTTTAAAAGTTTAATTAATGTTAAATGGAATTATTTCATATGGTTTTAAAAATGCCATTTAATCTTTAATTTTTCTAAATACATTCTGTCACATATTGAAAAATTCAAATATAAACATGCCAATAGTTCGTATTTTTGTTTAAACGGTCATTTAAATGAACTCTTGAAGTGAATGGATTTTACAATTACAATTAACTAATTAATTATTCATAAATAACAAGTTAATTACTCATAAGTACTCATATACAGTTAATTACTCATGAATATTACAGTTAATTACTGATAAGGGAAATGGATTTTACAGTTATTTATACAATAGAAATCGATGATTATTGTATATTAGACATTAAGTACATACTAAAACAGCCTTTCAAATGAAATGCACGAATTAAAACAAAGGAGGTTTTTTTTTATTTGTATACACTTTGCTCTTTAAAGAAATTGTAAAGCCATGAAAATATTATTTCCAATAAGCAAAAATTGAGATCTTGAATAATTTTAGAAATTATAGGTTTGAAATACATAGCTTAAATATACGGCATGCAGTTAGAATTTTCTTTCTTTGTAGTAAATAAAAGATTTATCATAATCGAAATGAACTTTGCACAAAGAACACTTCATACAAGATATTCTAAAGTCGTGAAACTTTTCCGTAACAATATACATATTCTACATAGAGTCAAGGAAAAATATCGGTATTAATTCCATATTCTTAACTAGAGTTTATGACATGTTGAATGGATTCTAGATGCATGAGATAATAATTGAAACAATTTGCAACTTATAAGGAGGCATTTAGTAAATGAAGTCCCATTATTCAACTTCTGAAGCAATCACAAACACGTGCTTTATTATTATATTTATCCCAGAGTTTTAAATGACAGAGTTGTCTATCAACTAATTAATGTGTTCAATTAAATATTTGTATTTTTTAACTGAATCATATCGAAATTTTTTGAATACAAAATATATAATTAAATTTATTGCATTAGAAATTATAGTATGTTTATTTTTCAAAAATTCTATTTTCCGCTCTATTTCTCTTATTTTAAAATATCTTTTTATATTTTATTCTGCCATCATAAATCTATTTGAAAAAAAAATATATAGATATTATGGACGTATATGAACTTTTTATGAAGAATTAACTTGCAATCAGTATATGAACCATGATATCTGCTAATGTGTTGTCAACTTCATCAATCACAAGTTCGTTACATCTTTATTGCTTTCTATGGGTGGAAAAAAATCTTTATGGATTCGCTTTTAAAGGTAACAAACCACATATATACACTCAAGAGCCAAAACATTATGACATTTTGCAATGAACTCGCCTGGATGACGAGGAAGGCACATTATCAGGTGGAAGTGGTATTTAACTGCTGTTGGAGAGTCTGAAGAATCATTCTTTCTCTTACTTCTGTGTGTGATGGGAAAGGCTGCGGATCTATAATATCTTTGATAGAGGACAGATTGTAATGGCTCGAAGGCTCGGAACAACTATTTCCGAAACTGCACGACTCGTGGGTTGTTCGCGATCTACAGTTATTAGTACTTATGCAAAGTGGATGAATGACGCTGAAACCAGCAGTAGACGACATGGTGTTGGACGTCCACACGCTATCAAAGAAAAAGGTCGTCGGAGACTGTCTCGCATGGTGAAGCAAAACCGGAGCCAGACAGTGGCTCAGCTGACAGCCCAATACAATACAGGGCCAAGTAGAATAGTATCGGAGCACACTGTTCAACGGACACTGTTGGATATGGGCTACGCAGCAAACGTCCCACTCGTGTGCCTTTGCTGACCAAGCGTCATCGCCAACTGCGCCTGCGCTGGGCCCGGGAACATCGTAACTGGTCCATGGATCAGTGGGAGAGAGTTGCCTGGTCAGATGAATCACGGTTTGTCATTCATCACGACGATGGCCGTGTCAGGATACGCCGTCTTCCAGGCGAACAGTTGCTCCCTCAATGTACAGTAGGTCATACACCGGCCGGTGGTGGCGGTATTATGCTTTGGGGGACGTTCTCTTGGACGTCTCTGGGACCCGTAGTTGTGGTAGAGCAGACCATGAATGCTACAGGGTATCTGAACATCATTGCGGACCAGTTGCACCCTTACATGGCCTCTGTTTTTCCAGCTGGAAATGGAATGTTCCAACAGGACAACGCCCCTTGTCACAAGGCTAAAATTGTGTTGGAGTGGTTCCAGGAACATGATGCTGAATTCCAGTTAATGTCCTGGCCGCCTAACTCACCGGATGTCAATCCGATAGAACACATTTGGCATGTCCTGGACGGCAGCTCAGAGTTCAAAGACCACCAATTCGCAATATCTCGAATTTACGTGACCGGTACAATCTGTCTCCGGCCATCTACCAAGGACTTGTGGCATCCATGCCAAGGCGGGTTGAAGCTGTGTTGCGCGCCAAAGGTGGGTCAACTCGTTATTGGCAGGTGGTCATAATGTTTTGGCTCTTCAGTGTATATTACACGTTAAAAAACAAGGGAAGCATTTCATGGTGGAATTTTCAGAGTTTTCTCCCAAATGGAGCACAAATCTTGGGCAACTACCCTTAAAAATCTTCCCGGTAGGAAATATTCTGTCTTCATCATAGGATGGTCATGGTATATATAACTGGAATGCGAGATTCACTTATGCACAAAGAAACGTTTATCTGCCTAAAGGTTTGCACAATCTTCATTATTCAAAATGTAGGAAATTCATTCAAAGTTGTTTTTTTTAAGTTTTAAATAGTTGTGCATACTCTAAATCAGCGGTCTCCAAACTACGAAAAAAGCGAATAGCTTATTGTTACTGTAATAAGTTGGAGAAAAATACAGAATGATAATAACTCTGTTTTATTTACTTGCTAGGTAAATATTAATGACAAGCATAATACGCAGAAAATTTAATTTAAGTATAACAACTAACTGAAGATTATAGATAATGGCAGAAAAATTAAAACGATTTTGGCCCTTGGTACTTACTGGAGTAAACAGTTTGGCCCTAAGGCTGGAAAGTTTGGAGACCCCTGCTCCAGATGATTTCATTAGTGTATGCTCAACTATTTAAAAATATAGTTTAAGTAGTTTACTATTGTTTACACTAATTTTAACGTTTTTACGCTAGTTTTTTATTGTTATGTACAAATAATAAACTTAAAACAACACAAATTTATATTCCTTTAAGGTTATTTCCCATAAAATAAAATTTAATAAGAAAATATAACTTAAAAAAAAGTGGAAACGTAGCATATTTCAGTAGTATAACACAGTGTGTTAAAGTAATTGTCCAAGAGATAATAGGCACATTGTTGAGATGCCATATCAAGAGAGAAGATTATTTCTTACAACAAAGATCCTGATTCTATCTTAGATTTAAACGTGGAGCTTGTTAGCTAGATCAATATCGCTGAGTGAAACCATAATCCATACGGATCTGCTACGGAGATCGCTTGAGCTTAATCTGATATAGCATGTTTGTGACAGTATAGTAAGGATTGTTGGTCCCAATATACCTTCCGTCACCTACAGATCAGAGAAGACCTACAATAAGAATATTGCAAGCTCAGGCAATCTTATTTAACTTCGCTGTGTATATAAGGAAAATATTAGCTTACAAAACTCATTAACTGAGAGAAAACTGGAATTATACTCATTAGAAAGAGATGTATATTTATAAAATTCTTAAGGTGAGGCTTAAATTATTTTACTATTTTGTTGTTTACATTATAAATAAGGAAAAAATGTTGAAAAGTATTTTTCTAAAAAATGAATATTTAAATAATACTTTTGAAGGAAAGCAGTTTATTTTTACATCATCGTAGCTAATGGAGTAATTATACGGAAAAATATCAGTCAAACTACACTCATGTTCACAAATTAAGGATAATGAAGTTCAGGCAAAGAAAGAGATAAAAGCAAAACAAATTTGACTTATTTGTAAAGTCTATTTATTAAACAAAAGGTAAAGAGCAAAAAAGATGCTATATGTTTGACATAATTAATAAAAATTGCGATTTTTACTCCCTGGAGCAAATTTCAAAAAAGAACCTATTTACAAAAAACAGTATAACATGGTTAGTATGATGGTTAATATGGAGTATGTCTCCCGGACGATGCAATACAGGCCTTACAACGCCTGGCATGCTGAGTATCAAATTATCAATCTGATCTTGGGGAATATTACACCACTCATCAAGCAATGCCCTCCGAAGTTCCGGTTGACAGGTGGGAGGGGTTGACGGGCTGCATTTCGTCGGCCAAGCATATCCCACACATGCTCTATTGGATTCAAGTCCGGTGAGTATTCTGGCCAATCCATACGGGTGATATCCTCCAATTGAAGGCATTCGTCTACAATGTTTGCACGGTGAGGACGGGCGTTGTCATCCATAAACAGAAATTCAGCCCCATGGCGCCCTGAAACAGACGTACATGTTGTTCCAGAATGACATCCTGATAGATGTGGCCTGTCATCGTTACACTCTGAACATGCAGGTCAGTTCTGGAACCAAGAATAATTCCTCCCCAAACGAGCCATCCTGCACCACCGTAACGGTGTCGTTCAATGGTGTTCTCTTGGTGTTAACGGGTACCTGGCGCTCTCCATATGAAAGTCCGGGGACAATCAGACTGCAAACTAAACCTGGACTCGTCGGAAAACATCACACCAGACCACTGTTGCGGTGTCCACAATGCATGCTCTCTACTCCAGGTTAATCGCAGGCGACAGTGAGTTGCGGTAAGTGGAACACATCTGACAGGCCTACGAGCATATAGACCAACGTGCCCTCAGCGTCTGTACACGGTCTGCCTTGAAACTGTCGTACCGGTAGCTGAAGAGAGCTGACGAGACAGGTCTGATGCTGTGCTCCGTCTGTTTCTTTTGACAGTAACTGCTAAATACCGGTCCTCATTCGGCGTTGTAACTCGGGGGCGACCTGTGCTGTAACATCTACTCACATTACCATCATCTTGGAATCGTTGCCAAAGCCTGGAGATGACACTCTGGGCGATTCCAAGTTCCTCGGATACTTCCAGCTGGGTACGTCCACATTCCAGTCGTCCGATAATTCTACCACGTAAAAAATCATCCAAATGCTTCCTTTGTGCCATAACTATGCGGTTATTGCACTGAAAGGCTTTTAAAGCGCTTGTGAACAATTTTACTTCTTTGCCACCATTCCTTATATACTCCTTTCTTACACTCTCGCCATTGTGACGTACTATCCGCGCCATCTGTTGGTTTCCTGTAATTTGCATATTCTTCTTCAAGATGTGTGTGATAATTCACAGGTGAAATTTTTATTTTAGAGTTTAATTTCTGTGTGATTCTGAATTATCCTTAATTTATGGACATGAGTGTAGTTTTGTCAAAAAATTTGGAAGATTAAAGTAATTAATAAATATATAAAACGCAAAAAAAAAAAACACCAATTGAAATTCATTTAATCGGCATCAGTAATTTTATTTTATTCACTTATTTATATATATATCAGCGCATAAAGCAATGCCACATTTAGGGAAACTTGCAAAATAACAATATAGCAAAGTAAAAAATATCATGAATAATACCTAATTTTAATAAGGGCTGCTCTAATGATAGAAATGATTAAGAAATGCTCAAAATTTTGTCTTGAATTTAAGTGAATATAATAATGTCTAAAATAATTAACATAATAGTGTCTAGAATAATGAGTATAATAATGTCTGGAATTTAGCCATTCAATTACGTTAAATGCTTTTGATGATTAAGCAGTGTAATTTATTGTACAAAACAACTATTACATTGATAACATTTATAAATAGAAAACAGCCATATCAATTTATAAACTACATATTATCAAAAAATGTATTTTATATCAAAAAATCCTCTTTTACTTTACTAGTAAAATTAAATGAAATGTATTAACTCATTGCTAAGTGAGATGTTGTTGCATTAAATAAAGGGATTACTTAAATTATGTCTGCAGTTCAGTGTAGTATTCCCCTCAGTAATGAATATCACATTCTAATTAAATGTCAATATTGAATTCTAATTGAATTCACATATAATGAATTAATAATAAGTGCATAGAAACTTCTAAAAATATGATACTTCGCTTTTTATAATTTCTAGAACGGAAAAAAAAATTTCTTTAAATATGTTAAATTTAGATGAAATGCAATATACTTTCAAATTAAAATCATATTTATTTCTTAGCCTTTATTAAATAAAAAAAACCTTTTTCTAAAAACATCAGATGGCTCACATTGAAATATCGTAAATTTTTTGCCTATACGAAAACACTTGGGATAACCTTGTCTCACAAATCATCGGATCGGTACGTATACATTATTTCTCACAGAAAATCTTTAATTGAAATACATTCATACATCTACATAGCTAGATTGACTACTGTGAAGTTATCTTTGATGCTGATGTAAGTTTAATACTTTTAAATACCCTCATTCAACTGATAGCAGGATTCGAATTCTACATCTGTAAAACAACCACAAATCTCGACCATTCTGTTAATGTGACAGAAATGAGAAATAAAATTTCTATAAAAGAGGCCTTCTATTCAATATCAGGGTGCAATTTGTTTATTTGGAAAAAAATATGTCTTCTACGTAATCGTGAGTGTTCTTTTTAACTTTAAAAATTTTAAACCTTGATTTTGTAAAACAATTGAAAATATTGGAAAATTAAATGAATAAATACTTATGAATGTAACATATCCATTTTATCTGTACTCCATAGGAAATGCAACATTTTTCTCTGACATGCATTCCTACAGGAGAAATTTTTTTTTCAAATTACTTTTCAATGCATACGTTACGGTATAACATGCCAGTCTGAAGCCAGATGTCCCAAAATTAAAGGTCTTTGAAGAATTTTAACAAATGGCAATTTTTACATTTTATGAACTTAGTTAATATATTCTGGGTCGGAATGTCTTCAACAACAAGAACTAAAAAACAACTTATTTGAATTTATAAGATCAATCCTCATAAAATCACAAAGTATTATATGTGTGTAAAATTAGATGAGTAATTATTTTTAATAAAAGAAAGGAAAAGATAATTTAAATTAACTAATAAACAGATCAAAAAATTAAAAATACTAGCCAATGTATTGGAAATGAAAGACTTTCCAAATATTTCTTTAATGCAAACTGACAGAAATCTTGAGTCCACCTAATTTTAGGTTTATTATTATTATTATTACTTATATTATTATTATTATTATTATTGTGAGGTATAGAATAGAAATGAAATTATTTATAATATTCTTCACATCATTAACACTGCGTATACATCGATTACTAGATCAAAAAATAGAAACCTTTTAAACTGTTTCTGAAATTGTTCCTTTAGTAAATAATGGAATAAGTTTGAAATCGATAAAAAATATTGATTAAAAATCTCTGAAAAATTGATAGAAGTAATTTTTGTGAGCTATTCAAATTTTTTATTATAGAAGAATTGAATCATAGTTTATTTTAAAATAAAGTTTGCCATGTTATTATATTTAGTTAAATAGTTACAAAAGTTTTATTTTTTATGATTTTATTTGATAAATTCACAAAAATATTAATGTAAAAAATGGAGGTATTTTCAAACTCAAATTTAACAGCTTGATAATTTTATTAGATTTCTGTAAGGTAGTTAGATTGTTAGTGGTGAAAATACAGTTTGAATCTTGAATAAAAATATGTTTCCTTTATGAAAATAATTTATTGATGTTATGCATATAAATATATTGATATGAGAGATTTATTTCCATATGCTTTGACTAGTTTTTGTTCAATGCTAAAAAAAGTTTCGTCCAAAATCTTTTAGATTTTTTGAATTTCGATTTTTAAAGTATTTCTTAAAAATCATTAAAATTAATTTTACCTAAATTTCAATTAATGACTTTTAATTCCCTTTGATTATGTTTCATTTAAATGATAGTTTATAAAATAAAATTTGTTTGATTAATATTATAGTAGTAAATAAAAAAAAAAAGAAAAAAAAAAGATTTCAAAGCTATTAAAGTCGTTTTTTAGTCTTCAAAATGGTATTCTCTATAATTAGTATCTTCTGAATTTACAAAATAAAATTCAGTATTTATTTTGTAAATATTTTGTTTTCATAAATAAAACCTTCTGCTACATATGATGAAGCACACTGATAGATGATAGATTCTTTTGTAATAAAAAAACAATTTTAAGCATGCTGTACATAGTTAATATAATTCATTTATAATATTGTGTGCACTCTTTGATTCTTTTTAAATACAATAGTTAGATTAAATAAATTTTTTTCAAGACTACTCTGGATTATTCGCTTTATTAAATTGTATCAAATGTTACATAAATGTATAAAGGTATATCAAGACGTTAGTTTAATATTTTTAACTTTAAAAAAATTTCTCTTTATTTTTTGTACTCATATTTAATAATAATATTAAGTCTTGCAAACATATTAAACAAATTTCTGTTCAAATCTTAAAGTTAACAATTCAGTTATGGCAAAATGCCAATTCATATACATATAATATTTTTTTTTTTTATTTTTGATACGTTATAAAAGTGTGAACCTTCATTGATTAGAATGCTTTCATTTAATTACTTATTAATTCAACAGAAAATAGGAATATTCTTAAATAAACTTACACAACTAAATGATTATTTAGAATTTCTGTTACGTCCAATCGAATGAAGAGAAGAATCGATCATTGATCGATCCAAGAAAAAACGATGGATCAATGGTTTTCTACCTCTCTTTATTAATCAGATATAAATAAAGAAATTAGGATATTAAAAAAGTTTATATTTGTATACATTGTATAAAAATACAATAAATGTTATCTCTATCATATTAATCCGGTAAGTAAAGAAATCATTATTTTAACTATGTGCTTAAACTTAAAATGCTATATAAAGTTTTAAGAAAAACATTAGCCGGATTTTCTTTATTTAAATACAAAAGAATTAATAAAAAAACTTACATTAGCTAAGCAACTGAATCTTTCTACTGAATTTTATGTATTATAATGTTCTCATATAATATCAAAGCATTTTTTTTTAGTTTTATAAACATTATATTTTTATTATTTCTATTAATCTAAATAATTTAACATTCTAATTTTTAAATGTTTTTCTGTTTATAAACCTAATATATGATATTTTTATCATCCCCTCTCTCTTCAAAAATGAAACAGAACCGCTCTATGCCTTGCAGTTTCACACAGTGTCATTCTTCAGGTAGATCTAACGTAATATTCCATAAAAAAATTAGAAATAGTCTTTACAACAAACACCTATTACAATGTCTGACCTATGTCTTCAGACAATTTGAGATGAGTGCCTCTCCAGACAATTTGTAATGAGTGCCTCTCCAGACAATTTGTGATGAGCATTTCTCTCGATAGTGGAGTCTTCGGTAATCCCTATACATTCATCAAAAATACCATCTCTTGCTGGTATTACACTTTTGATAATATTACTTGACATTCATTGCTTTAAATAAATTCGGCATTTATTTAAGAACTCTAATCATCTACGATGTCTCACATTTCATTTTCAACTCCATCTCTTGCTAATCTGATTCACTTCCTATCTGTTCAACTCTAATGAGTATAATGGCATATATTGGAAAGCCAAGTTATTGATGGACGAATATTACTCTCTTGATTGATACCATCCTGCGATTTAATCAGAGTTTTAATAAAACTTAATCATGTCTGCTTTGCATTCAGTTTTAACAATTGTATTTTTATTCATTCACTCCTTTCGTGTGTGTTTATGAACCTATTTGGGTATTGTCTAAGGGATTCCCTTTTAAATAAAGAAATATCATCTTACTGAAAATGACATTTCATCGCATTTATTATATTAAATATATCAACTTTTAAAAATGAAGTACATCATCAAACTCACAATCATTAAATCATCGTCATCATTAAATCATCTCCATCATTAAAGCATCGTATTTATTAAATTAAGTACATCAATACTTCTAAAATTTCAATCTAATTCATTTGTATTTCATTAACAATGGGTTTCTAATAAATGTCCTTTTAAGAGAATATGTTTGAAATTTAAAAGAAACAATAAAGCAAGCGCTGACATGTTATTTGAAATTTTATTCAATATTCTTCTTTATAACTAATTTTAACATATATAATATATATTCTTGATAATTTTACAAGCCCTCTTATAAAATGCCTGTCCAAATCCGTGTGTAAATTGAGCTAAGACAAGCTAAATATAAACGCGATGTTGTTAAAATGTTTCTAGCGTGTGTACTAACTTCATTAACTAGAAATAATAAAGTTTATTCAATTTTATTAAGTGCACGAGAAGAATTGGTTATAACAGAAGAGTTCTGGGAAAAGTTCGATGTACAAAGTATTGAATCTAGTTAATTACACTGACGTGGAAAGTTTTATGATTTTTTTCTTACAAGTTTGATATTTTGTTAGGGAAATAATTGGATCGCAATATTTTGCCGGTTTAGTTGTTTCATTTAATTGAATGCTTATAATTCCTTGAACTAAATCATAGTTAATTTATATAATTTTATGCTTTAAGTCACTGTTAGAAAATTTTTATTATGTTTTCTATGATATTTTTGTATTTCTTTTGTTTTCTATGAACTTTGATTATGTATGCCATGATATTTTTTATTATGTTTATTAAGATATGAGGGATCATTTATTATTTAAAAATATAAAACATATCATAAATTTTCTAACTAAAAGAAAGGAACGTCTTTTCCTTCACCCAAAATTGAAATATCCAGCATCAAAAAAAATCCTACATCTTACCTTCTTTTACCTAACTCCTAACCCAGTAGTTACCCGCAAGAGGACTCAGGATCGAATCCTGCTTGTGGCGCCCTTTGCACTTCTTTCAAAAACGAGGAGAAAAGAAGGAGATTTTGGCAATATGCACAATCATATACATATATAAGCATATGTGTATATAAACGTCTTGCTTCAACAGTCAAGACGTTTGGTGGAAAGTTTTCTCAATTACGACACGCAAATGCGGAGCAGTTATGCTTCAAGAAGGCAGTGGCTTCCTTCATCTCCCATCAGTGATCTGGTCGTGATATGTGTGAACACGAATGCCACTGATGTACAACATAAAAAAATCCAACTTTCCTTCACTTTCTATCCGACAATGAAAGTAACTTACTTCACGTTCAATGAACAATAAATAGCAATTCCTGGATATTTAATGAAAATTGCAATATAGATATCGGTGATTCGTACAGGATATCCATCTAAATTATTATCTAACAGATGATTTTTGAATAGAGAAGATAATATCTAAATCTTCCAAATCTCCAAATATTATAAACAAGAAATTTCTATTTTTGTGTGGGAGGGAGGCTGAAGCAAAAATCTTATAAGCTATTTTTAAGTAAATAAAAAAGCAATTTTTTTATAGTTGAATTGAATTTTTAATCTGTCATTGTAATAAATGCTGCCTTCTATTAGTTTATGGTTTAGTTTATGATTTTATGCTTAGTTTAGTATTTGCAAAAAAGTAAATGGATGTAGTTTTGATATAACGGGGATTAGTTTTATACTGTCATGAAAAAAAAAAATAATGATAGTTCAATTTTTTTTTTTCGTTCATTATTCTCTGAATTCATATATTTATGTCATCATATGCAAAGAATTTAAAGGAATGAAATTTCATTTTTTTTTTTTTTAATTGAAGTTATATAATAATTAAACAACTAGAAGGGGAAACTAACCTGTATACATATTGATAAAAGTATAACCAAACTCCTTCCTTCTACTACTACTCTTTCTTAAACGTATTCCTTGATAAAACAATCCTTTAGGGTGTTATAATTAATTTCCTTTGGGTTTGTATACTTGTTTATTTTTGGTTTTTCTAATTTTTTTCAATGTTTTAGATATTTCTTGGATAACATGTTTCATACTCTGTTTTTGTATATTTTGTATAAATTTTTTATCTGCCTATACAGTTGTTGCCATTCAATCTTTCGTTATTTGTATGTGTTTAATGATTTTCAGTTTCGTTCATTTGTTCGGTTTACACGCGCTGATGATCTTGAACAATTTCTTCCTTTTTTAGGCACTTCTAGAGTTTTTGCATTGCGAATGCTATGAGGATTTTGTTATAAAATTTTTATACAGCGAATATCAGCAATGCCCTTCGTTATGCAAAATGGTCTGGTTGCATTTTGCTCTGTGTCAGTTCTCCTTTGATTTTTATGTTGATGTATTGTGTTGTGTATATCTATATCTATCTATATATATATTACGAAAAAAACATAAATTAATAAGTACCTGAGGGCTAAGCTTATTATTTGCGTCTAAAATCCACATCAATTTAAAGAAATTACTATCGTTGCTTTTTTACTTCTTTTAGTGTATTAAAACTTTACTTTGAGTCTTTTCCAGAACCTCTATTTATTCTTATTGGATCATGAGTTCTCACTTAATAATTACTTTAGTTGCTTAATGTTATAATCTAATAATTTTTCATAACTTCCCTAACCTTTATTAAAAATTCTGTTCATAATTTAAGATATTTCTAACCTAGTCGAATCTTCACATCCATATTGGTGCTGTTCCTAGTGTTGACTCAGAAAATCAGGCATTTTCATTTTTTTTTAAATATAATGTCCTGTAAGTAGAAACTCCATAATTTAGTTTTAATTTCCTGATATATCTGATTCTTGATCTGACTTAGACTTGACTGTTGAAAGCTCTATTTCCCCGGTGTTGAAGTATTTTCTTCATGTTTAAGGCAGAGATTTGTAAGCTGAAAGCCTATGACCCATTTCAATTTTAATTTTGGCAGCATTTAGTACATTGAATATTGTGCTACGTAATTGTCTCTTTTAATTTTTAATATAGAGCTTTGGTTCTTAGACCTACAGAGAAAGAGAGAGATTCTATTGACGAAAAGTCAGATTCAGAATCGCTAACCAGCGAAACGCTGTAAGACGATCAGCGTGGCTACAAACAGATAGGCATCGCAAAGTGTTTAAAGATGATTCCCAATTTAATCTTGCAGTAGATAACTAATGGATCCATAATTGCAGATGTCAGAGCCCGCAGTCCTTGCTTTATAGAGGTGTGCAACCATTACCACTGCGGATACTACCTTTTAAGACAGCAGATAACCACTGTACAATTTTAACAGCTCAACATGTTCATGACATCCTGTGATCGGTTGCATTACCCTTCATGACTCATCATTCTAGGGCCATTTTCCAACATAATAATGTCAGGCCACATGCGGAGGATAATTCTCTGGATTGCTTCGTGCCATTTGTACTCTATTCGATAATCGAACCTGTATAACATATCATAGGCCACCAGGTTTGAACACTCTAAAATGTAGCAGATATGAAAAAACAACAGATGAGTGCGAGGTAGAATATATCGCAAGAGGAGGTTAGATGTGAATAAACAGGCATCGCTGCCAAGGGAGGTATATAATACACTTATATCTATACATATAATACTGGCAATAACTATAAAAGAACACAGTAAACAAATTACAAAATTACATAACATCGTTGTTCTGAGAATTTTTGTTGCTGTGAGCTGTATCTAGATGGAGTTCAAGAGGTTAATTCACTTCCCATAAATCATTAATAAACAAAATTTATTCGAAAATTTAAGACACACAAGAACCACAAGAACCAATATACAAAGTTAAACTGTTTTGACACATTAAAATAAGATGACAGTAGCCCTCAAAATGAACAATATATGCTACGGAACCTAGGAGTGACATTCAGGTCTGAGCTTCAAAATAGAGTAACTTCAAAACACCTTCAACAAACACACATCGTCACTTCTGACTTCATTTCTTTCATGCTAGGTAAGTAGAATTTATCTAGAATATTATTGTCAAGTATTTATCATATCAAAATTTCAGTGAAAAGAAACACCATCGACAATTGCAGTTGATTGGCTTATCCGGGAAAAACCAGTCGAAGCAAATATTGTAATTTAAAATCCCCTCCTCAATGCTTCAGATAATTATCCTGGCCCATGAAATCTTTGGTGTACCTATACCTACGGACTCTATAAAAGATTTCATCGTGAGAATTGTTGTTGAAGTTAACAGGATAAACACATCAGGAATCTTCGAGAGGATGCGTGACTCTTTCATTCACCGATGTAAACTGTTCAACGGTATCCTTGAATGACATCTAAAGTATCTATTAGATTGTTCCGTATGAAATGAACTTCTAAGTACACAACTTTTAAATTTCCCAAACACAAATTTTTTTCAACATATTTATTTAAAATATGCACCTTCTATGTCAATGCACTTCTGTCATAGATTGTAAAGCACTTTTGTGCCAATTTCAAAAACACCTTTAATTTATAGTCAATAAATTCAGTAAGTATTGTTTCGACATTTTCGGATTGAAAAAGCATTTATTCTTAAAAAGGTCTTCCACGGGGTTAGTATCTCCTGTCTCAACTTCTCAAAACATCTTCTCATTGTGGATATATTAGCTGTATCTTTTCGAAATGCAGCATTAATGTTTATACTCATACAGAAAAATGATCCGTATTTTGTGGGATTCCATGTTTCTATTTGTTTTATTTTTTTCTCAAAAATTTCAAAAACTATATGTGAACAAAATATATAATTATACAGAGATCAGAAAAGGCGGAGTGAAATACTTTGATCTTACTGGGGTTTTTTGTTTTTGTTATTTTAGACAAATAAAAGAAACGCTTCCAGAATATTTTATGCATTTTTATAGGCTTTGTGCTGCTCAAAGTGCATGGAGAATTCCTTTTTGAATTTTCCACGCATTTTGAGAACAGTGTTCAGCCGAAAAAGCAACCTTAAAGGTAAATGCAATTGTGACTTGTGATACAATGATTTTTCAGGTTACGAAATACTGTAATTATATTTTAGAGTATATTTTATTTGTATATCAATAAAACTATTCGTTTTTTTTTTTTTATGTTGCTGAACGTGACTTGCGTTTTACTTTTTAATCATAATTTTATGCCATATTGCATATAAATTATCATTATAAAAAATATTATATTCATGTTTTATATGTTGGGGGAAGAAGATATTTTCATCAAACGTAGTCTGCAAATCAGAAAACTCAAGTTTGATGAAAATATTAATAATTAAGGAAATCCAAAATTAACTATTCCTAGTTTTTTAGGAATGTATTTATTGATTTAAACTTCTAAGATAACAAAAAATAAACTTCTAAATTTTCGAAAGTATATAACTATGACTAATAGTTAAGAAAATAGCTATTTGACTATTATATCAAAGGAAATTTTATATATAAAGAACACTCTAAGAACTAGATCTATCTTTATAATCCATTAAGTTTTGATAGCGCTTTGTTCAATTGACTACAAGAATAGTCTTTAAGAAACTGCATTACCATATTCAAAGAAATCAAATGAAGAATATTTCATTGCATTCGATATTTTAATACCAAATAGTTGAATATTGCGCAATAATAACAAGAATGAGTTGGTAATAAACGATATCAGAGTTACAAGTTACAATTTTATCTTCCATTTTGGCATCGCAAATTACCAAATCTTCGAAATAAATTCGATGGGATGAATTACTTATTAAGTAAAAGCTTATCATGTGATTAATGTAATCTATTTAGCTAAGAAGCTTATTATGTGAATAATGTAATCTACGTAATTTAAGAAGTTATCATAATTTTGAAGCTCCTTTTTCCTGATTTTTATTATTAAAACAGCAGAAAACACGTGTTTTACTCTTGTTCAACTGAATACAATTCCTAAATACTTCATGGTTCTTAATAAGAGTTGTACATTTTAATTAATACCTTAAATCCTTATTTAAAAGAACGACAACAAACATTGATTACATCAAAATCCTACTAATTATAAAAGGAAATTCGAATAACTTGGTTATCCCAAATAAAATATTAAATTCATTGTCAATACCTTTTCTTGAAATTTGAAGGAATGGAATAAAATTTAGTGATCAGATTGATTCACACTGTTGTAATGATGCAATTTTTACTAGTTTTTGCTAGTTAAGAAATAATGTATAAATATGCATTGAGTTAAAGCATTCAACCACATTTATACTTACGCCAACACATTTATTTATGTAAATAATGAAACATTACCTTCAATAAAAAAGCTTCGATAAGTAATAAAAAATTTATATTAGTTAAGAATTTCTGGAAGAAAAGATTCAAATAATATGTGTAAATAACATATATCCCACTTGTCTCTTTTAATGAAAGATATTTGTTAAAAATTAATATATTGCAACATTTTTCTCATATTACGTAACTCTTCCATTTATTTTGGAATTTTTGTATTTAATAATTATTTACGATTCATGATTTGTTTAAATTAAGTGATGAATGAGTACGAATAACGTAGTTGTTGGAATGTCAAATTATAAATTTTTATTAGCTTAGGCTTACAGTTAATAATAAATATAAATACAGTGCTCATAAAAATATAGTAAAAACTGAATTAAACAAGTATTAAAGGGATGATAAGATATTACGAAACTAACTTAGAATGCACTATACAGAGGCAAGTAAAAAATACTTTGATAATAAATAATGTATTTTCTTTATAAAGAAACAGGAAAACAGGAAATCGGAAGCTAATTAGTCATGACAACTGCAAATTTAAAAAAGGAATTAATAAAATAAAAAGGAATTAATAAAAAGGAATTAATAAAAAGGAATTAATAAAAAGGAATTAATAAAAAGGAATTAATAAAAAGGAATTAATAAAAAGGAATTAAGAAAAGGAATTAATAAAAAGGAATTAATTCATAAAAATATAGTAAAAACTGAATTAAACAAGTATTAAAGGGATAATAAAATATTACGAAACTAACTTAGAATGCAATATACAGAGGGAAGTAAAAAATACTTTGATAATAAATAATGTATTTTCTTTATAAAGAAACAGGAAAACGGAAATCGGAAGTTGATTAGTCATGACAACTGCAAATTTAAAAAGGAATTAATAAAATAAAAAGGATTAAAAAAAAGGAATTAATTCATAAAAATATAGTAAAAACTGAATTAAACAAGTATTAAAGGGATGATAAACTATTACGAAACTAACTTAGAATGCAATATACAGAGGGAGTAAAAATACTTTGATAATAAATAATGTATTTTCGTTATAAAGAAACAGGAAAACGGGAAATCGGAAGCTGATCAGTCATTACAACTGCAAATTTAAAAGGAATTAATAAAATAAAAAGGAATTAATAAAAAGAAATTAATAAAAAAGGAATTAATAAAAAGGAATTAATTCATAAAAATATAGTAAAACTGAATTAAACAAGTATTAAAGGGATGATAAAATATTACGAAACTAACTTAGAATGCAATATACAGAGGGAAGTGAAAATACTTTAATAATAAATAATGTATTTTCTTTATAAAGAAACAGGAAAACTGGAAATCGGAGCTGATTAGTCATGACAACTGAAAATTTAAAAGGAATTAATAAAATAAAAAGGAATTAATAAAAGGAATTACTAAAAAATTAATAAAAGGAATTAATAAAAAGGAATTAATTCATAAAAATATAGTAAAAACTGAATTAAACAAGTATTAAAGGGATGATAAAATATTACGAAACTAATACAGAGGGAAGTAAAAAATACTTTGATAATAAATAATGTATTTTCTTTAGAAAGAAAAAGAAAACGGGAAATCGGAAGCTGATTAATGTCATGAAACTGCAAATTTAAAAAGGAATTAATATAAAGGAATTAATGCATAAAAATATAGTAAAAACTGAATTAAACAAGTATTAAAGGGATGATAAAATATTACGAAACTAACTTAGAATGCAATATACAGAGGGAAGTAAAAAATACTTTAATAATAAATAATGTATTTTCTTTATAAAGAAACAGGAAAACGGAAATCGGAGCTGATTAGTCATGACAACTGAAAATATAAAAAGGAATTAATAAAATAAAAAGGAATTAATAAAAAGAATTACTAAAAAGGAATTAATAAAAATGAATTAATAAAAGGAATTAATTCATAAAAATATAGTAAAACTGAATTAAACAAGTATTAAAGGGATGATAAAATATTAAGAAACTAATACAGAGGGAAGTAAAAAATACTTTGATAATAAATAATGTATTTTCTTTAGAAAGAAACAGGAAAACGGGAAATCGGAAGCTGATTAGTCATGACAACTGCAAATTTAAAAGGAATTAATAAAATAAAAAGAATTAATAAAAGGCATTAATAAAAAGGAATTAATAAAAAGGAATTAATAAAAAGGAATTAATTCATAAAAATATAGTAAAAACTGAATTAAACAAGTATTAAAGGGATGATAAAATATTACGAAACTAACTTTGAATGCAATATACAGAGGGAAGTAAAAATACTTTAATAATAAATAATGTATTTTCTTTAAAAGAAACAGGAAAACGGGAAATCGGAGCTGTTTAATCATGACAACTGAAAATTTAAAAAAGGAATTAATAAAATAAAAAGGAATTAATAAATAGGAATTAATTCAAAAAATATAGTAAAAACTGAATTAAACAAGTATTAAAGGGATGATAAAATATTACGAAACTAACTTAGAATGCACTATACAGAGGGAAGTAAAAATACTTTGATAATAAATAATGTATTTTGTTTATAAAGAAACAGGAAAACGGAAATCGGAAGCTGATTAGTCATGACAACTGCAAATTTAAAAAGGAATTAATAAAATAAAAAAATTAATAAATTAATAAAAGGAATTAATTCAAAAAAATATAGTAAAAACTGAATTAAACAAGTATTAAAGGGATGATAAAATATTACGAAACTAACTTAGAATGCAATATACAGAGGGAAGTAAAAAATACTTTAATAATAAATAATGTATTTTCTTTATAAAGAAACAGGAAAACGGGAAATCGGAAGCTGATTAGTCATGACAACTGCAAATTTAAAAGGAATTAATAAAATTAAAAGGAATTAAAAAAAGGAATTAATTCATAAAAATATAGTAAAAACTGAATTAAACAAGTATTAAAGGGATGATAAAATATTACGGAACTAACTTAGAATGCACTATACAGAGGGAAGTAAAAAAAAGGACTTTGATAATAAATAATGTATTTTCTTTATAAAGAAACAGGAAAACGGAAATCAAGCTGTTTAGTCATGACAACTGAAAATTTAAAAGGAATTAATAAAATAAAAAGGAATTAATAAAAATAATTACTAAAAGAAACAGGAATTAATAAACTGAAAATTTAAAAGGAATTAATAAAATAAAAAGGAATTAATTCATAAAAATAAAATATAGTAAAACTGAATTAAACAAGTATTAAAGGGATGATAAAATATTACGAAACTAACTTAGAATGCAATATACAGAGGGATGTAAAAATACTTTAATAATAAATAATGTATTTTCTTTATAAAGAAAAGGAAAAACGGGAAATCGGAAGCTGATTAGTCATGACAACTGAAATTTAAAAAGGAAATAATAAAATAAAAAAGGAATTAAAAAAAAGGAATTAATTCATAAAAATATAGTAAAAACTGAATTAAACAAGTATTAAAGGGATGATAAAATATTACGAAACTAACTTAGAATGCACTATACAGAGGGAAGTAAAAAATACTTTGATAATAAATAATGTATTTTCTTTATAAAGAAACAGGAAAACGGGAAATCGGAAGCTGATTAGTCATGACAACTGCAAATTTAAAAGGAATTAATAAAATAAAAAGGAATTAATAAAAAGGAATTAATAAAAAAGGAATTAATAAAAAAGGAATTAATAGAATTAATTCATAAAAATATAGTAAAAACTGAATTAAACAAGTATTAAAGGGATGATAAAATATTACGAAACTAACTTAGAATGCAATATACAGAGGGAAGTAAAAAATACTTTGATAATAAATAATGTATTTTCTTTATAAAGAAACAGGAAAACGGAAATCGGAGCTGATTAGTCATGACAACTGAAAATTTAAAAGGAATTAATAAAATAAAAAAAAAAAAAAAAAGGAATTAAAAAAAATATAGTAAAAACTGAATTAAACAAGTATTAAAGGGATGGAATTAATAAAAGGAATTAATAAAAGGAATTAATAAAAAAAATTAATAAAAGAATTAATAAAAAGGAATTAATAAAAGGAATTAATTCATAAAAATATAGTAAAAACTGAATTAAACAAGTATTAAAGGGATGATAAAATATTACGAAACTAATACAGAGGGAAGTAAAAAATACTTTGATAATAAATAATGTATTTTCTTTATAAAGAAACAGGAAAACGGGAAATCGGAAGCTGATTAGTCATGACAACTGCAAATTTAAAAGGAATTAATAAAATAAAAAGGAATTAATAAAAAGGAATTAATAAAAAAAGGAATTAATAAAAAGGAATTAATAAAAAATGAATTAATAAAAAGGAATTAATTCATAAAAATATAGTAAAAACTGAATTAAACAAGTATTAAAGGGATGTTAAAATATTACGAAACTAACTTAGAATGCAATATACAGAGGGAAGTAAAAATACTTTGAATAATAAATAATGTATTTTCTTTATAAAGAAACAGGAAAACGGGAAATCGGAAGCTGATTTGTCATGACAACTGAAAATTTAAAAGGAATTAATAAAATAAAAGGAATTAATAAAAAGGAATTAATAAAAAGGAATTAATAAAAAAGGAATTAATAAAAGGAATTAATTCATAAAAATATAGTAAAAACTGAATTAAACAAGTATTAAAGGGATGATAAAATATTACGAAACTAACTTAGAATGCAATATACAGAGGGAAGCTAAAAATACTTTAATAATAAATAATGTATTTTCTTTATAAAGAAACAGGAAAACGGAATCGGAAGCTGATTAGTCATGACAACTGAAAATTTAAAAAGGAATTAATAAAATATTAAAAAAAGGAATTAATTCATAAAAATATAGTAAAAACTGAATTAAACAAGTATTAAAGGGATGATAAAATATTACGAAACTAACTTAGAATGCAATAAAGAGGGAAGTAAAAAATACTTTGATAATAAATAATGTATTTTCTTTATAAAGAAACAGGAAAACGGGAAATCAGAAGCTGATTAGTCATGACAACTGCAAATTTAAAAGGAATTAATAAAATAAAAAGGAATTAATAAAAAAGGAATTAATAAAAAAGGAATTAATAAAAGGAATTAATTCATAAAAATATAGTAAAAATGAATTAAACAAGTATTAAAGGGATGATAAAATATTACGAAACTAACTTAGAATGCAATATACAGAGGGAAGTAAAAAAATACTTTAATAATAAATAATGTATTTTCTTTAAAAGAAACAGGAAAACGGAAATCGGAGCTGATTAGTCATGACAACTGAAAATTTAAAAAGGAATTAATAAAATAAAAAAGGAATTAAAAAAAGGAATTAATTCAAAAAATATAGTAAAACTGAATTAAACAAGTATTAAAGGGATGATAAAATATTACGAAACTAACTTAGAATACAATATACAGAGGGAAGTAAAAAATACTTTGAGTAATAAATAATGTATTTTCTTTATAAAGAAACAGGAAATCGGAAGCTGATTAGTCATGACAACTGCAAATTTAAAAGGAATTAATAAAATAAAAAGGAATTAAAAAAAGGAATTAATTCATAAAAATATAGTAAAAACTGAATTAAACAAGTATTAAAGGGATGATAAAATATTACGAAACTAACCTAGAATGCAATATACAGAGGGAAGTAAAAAATACTTTAATAATAAATAATGTATTTTCTTTATAAAGAAACAGGAAAACGGGAAATCGGAAGCTGATTAGTCATGACAACTGAAAATTTAAAAAGGAATTAATAAAAGGAATTACTAAAAAGGAATTAATAAAAAAGGAATTAATAAAAAGGAATTAATTCTTAAAAATATAGTAAAAACTGAATTAAACAAGTATTAAAGGGATGATAAAATATTACGAAACTAACTTAGAATGCAATATACAGAGGGATGTAAAAATACTTTAATAATAAATAATGTATTTTCTTTATAAAGAAAAGGAAAACGGGAAATCGGAAGCTGATTAGTCATGACAACTGAAAATTTAAAAAGGAATTAATAAAATAAAATAAAAAAAAGGCATTAAAAAAAAATAAAAATGGAATTAATTCATAAAAATATAGTAAAAACTGAATTAAACAAGTATTAAAGGGATGATAAAATATTACGAAACTAACTTAGAATGCAATATGCAGAGGGAAGTAAAAAATACTTTGATAATAAATAATGTATTTTCTTTATAAAGAAACAGGAAAACGGGAAATCGGAAGCTGATTAGTCATGACAACTGCAAATTTAAAAAGGAATTAATAAAATAAAAAGGAATTAATAAAAAATTAATAAAAGGAATTAATAAAAAAGGAATTAATAAAAAGGAATTAATAAAAAGGAATTAATTCATAAAAATATAGTAAAAACTGAATTAAACAAGTATTAAAGGGATGATAAAATATTACGAAACTAACTTAGAATGCAATATACAGAGGGAAGTAAAAAATACTTTAATAATAAATAATGTATTTTCTTTATAAAGAAACAGGAAAACGGGAAATCGGAAGCTGATTAGTCATGACAACTGAAAATTTAAAAAGGAATTAATAAAATAAAAAGGAATTAAAAAAAAAAGGAATTAATTCATAAAAATATAGTAAAAACTGAATTAAACAAGTATTAAAGGATGATAAAATATTACGAAACTAACTTAGAATGCAATATACAGAGGGAGTAAAAAATACTTTGATAATAAATAATGTATTTTCTTTATAAATAAACAGGAAAACGGGAAATCAGAAGCTGATTAGTCATGACAACTGCAAATTTAAAAGGAATTAGTAAAATAAAAGGAATTAATAAAATGAATTAATAAAAAAAGGAATTAATAAAAAGGAATTAATTCATAAAACATAGTAAAAACTGAATTAAACAAGTATTAAAGGGATGATAAAATATTGAAACTAACTTAGAATGCAATATACAGAGGGAAGTAAAAATACTTTAATAATAAATAATGTATTTTCTTTATAAAGAAACAGGAAAACGGGAAATCGGAGCTGATTAGTCATGACAACTGAAAATTTAAAAAGAATTAATAAAATAAAAAGGAATTACTAAAAAAGGAATTAATAAAAAAGGAATTACTAAAAAGGAATTAATAAAAAAAGGAATTAATAAAAAGCAATTAATAAAAAGGAATTAATTCATAAAAATATAGTAAAAACTGAATTAAACAAGTATTAAAGGGATGATAAAATATTACGAAACTAAATGCACATACAGAGGGAAGTAAAAAATACTTTGATAATAAATAATGTATTTTCTTTATAAAGAAACAGGAAAACGGGAAATCGGAAGCTTATTAGTCATGACAACTGCAAATTTAAAAGGAATTAATAAAAAGGAATTAATAAAAAGGAATTAATAAAAGGAATTAATTCATAAAAATATAGTAAAAACTGAATTAAACAAGTATTAAAGGGATGATAAAATATTACGAAACTAACTTAGAATGCAATATACAGAGGGAAGTAAAAATACTTTGATAATAAATAATGTATTTTCTTTATAAAGAAACAGGAAAACGGAAATCGGAAGCTGATTAGTCATGACAACTGAAAATTTAAAGGAATTAATAAAATAAAAAAGGAATTAATAAAAGGAATTAATAAAAAAGGAATTAACAAAAGGAATTAATAAAAAGGAATTAATTCATAAAAATATAGTAAAAACTGAATTAAACAAGTATTAAAGGGATGATAAAATATTACGAAACTAACTTAGAATGCAATATACAGAGGGAAGTAAAAAATACTTTGATAATAAATAATGTATTTTCTTTATAAAGAAACAGGAAAACGGGAAATCAGAAGCTGATTAGTCATGACAACTGCAAATTTAAAAAGGAATTAATAAAAAGGAATTAATAATAAAAAGGAATTAATAAGAAAGGAATTAATAAAAAGTAATTAATTCTTAAAAATATAGTAAAAACTGAATTAAACAAGTATTAAAGGGATGATAAAATATTACGAAACTAACTTAGAATGCAATATACAGAGGGAAGTAAAAAATACTTTAATAATAAATAATGTATTTTCTTTAAAAGAAACAGGAAAACGGGAAATCAGGAGCTGATTAGTCATGACAACTGAAAATTTAAAAAATTTAAAAAGGAATTAATAAAATAAAAAGGAATTAAAAAAAAAAAGGAATTAATTCATAAAAATAGTAAAAACTAAATTAAACAAGTATTAAAGGGATGATAAAATATTACGAAACTAACTTAGAATGCAATATACAGAGGGAAGTAAAAAATACTTTAATAATAAATAATGTATTTTCTTTATAAAGAAACAGGAAAACGGGAAATCGGAAGCTGATTAGTCATGACAACTGCAAATTTAAAAAGGAATTAATAAAATAAAAAGGAATTAATTCAAAAAATTAATTCATAAAAATATAGTAAAAACTGAATTAAACAAGTATTAAAGGGATGATAAAATATTACGAAACTAACTTAGAATACAATATACAGAGGGAAGTAAAAATAAATAATAAATAATTATTTTCTTTATAAAGAAACAGGAAAACGGAAATCGAGCTGATTAATGACAACTGATTTAAAAGGAATTAATAATAAAAAGGAATAATAAAAGGAATTACTAAAAAGGAATTAATAAAAGGAATAAATAAATTCATAAAAATATAGTAAAAACTGAATTAAACAAGTATTAAAGGGATGATGAAATATTACAGAAACTAACTTAGAATGCAATATACAGAGGGAAAAAAAATACTTTGAATAATAAATAATGTATTTTCTTTATAAAGAAAAAGGAAAACGGAAATCGGAAGCTGATTAGTCATGACAACTGAAATTTAAAAAGGAATAATAAAATAAAAGGAATTAAAAAAAGGAATTAATTCATAAAAATATAGTAAAAACTGAATTAAACAAGTATTAAAGGGATGATAAAATATTACGAAACTAACAGAATGCAATATACAGAGGAAGTAAAAAATACTTTGATAATAAATAATGTATTTTCTTATAAAGAAACAGGAAAACGGGAAATCGGAAGCTGATTAGTCATGACAACTGCAAATTTAAAAAGGAATTAATAAAATAAAAAGGAATTAATAAAAAGGAATTAATAAAAGGAATTAATAAAAAAGGAATTAATTCATAAAAATATAGTAAAAACTGAATTAAACATGTATTAAATGGATGATAAAATATTACGAAACTAACTTAGAATGCAATATACAGAGAAGTAAAAAATACTTTAATAATAAATAATGTATTTTCTTTATAAAAAGAAACAGGAAAACGGAAATCGAAGCTGATTAGTCATGACAACTGAAAATTTAAAAGGAATTAATAAAATAAAAAGGAATTAATAAAATAAAAAAGGAATTAAAAAAAGGAATTAATTCATAAAAATATAGTAAAACTGAATTAAACAAGTATTAAAGGGATGATAAAATATTACGAAACTAACTTAGAATACAATATACAGAGGGAGTAAAAAATACTTTAATAATAAATAATGTATTTTTCTTTATAAAAAGAAACAGGAAAACGGGAAATCGGAAGCTGATTAACATGACAACTGCAAATTTAAAAAGGAATTAATAAAATAAATTAATAAAAAAGGAATTAATAAAAGGGAATTAATTCATAAAAATATAGTAAAAACTGAATTAAACAAGTATTAAAGGGATGATAAAATATTGCAAAACTAACTTTAGAATGCAATATACAGAGGGAAGTAAAAATATTTTAATAATAAATAATGTATTTTCTTATAAAGAAACAGGAAAACGGGAAATCGGAGCTGATTAGTCATGACAACTGAAAATTTAAAAAGGAATTAATAAAATAAAATTAATTACTAAAAAGGAATTAATAAAAAGGAATTACTAAAAAGGAATTAATAAAAAGGAATAAATAAAAAGGAAATAGCCAAAAAGGAATTAATAAAAAAATTAATTCATAAAAATATAGTAAAACTGAATTAAACAAGTATTAAAGGTATGATAAAATATTACGAAACCAACTTAGAATGCAATATACAGAGGGAAGTAAAAAA
>BPLR01016039.1:0-62448 GCA_021605095.1 Caerostris extrusa | reverse complement strand
GATTGATTTAATTTTCTGTAGGATATACGTCACACACATCTTGACTGCGTCATAATTCTGAGAAATTCTTTCACACATATTAAGTCGATTCTTTTTTTTTTCTTTCTTTCTTCCACTTTTTGGCCGACTCTAGGTGCAAAAGTAATGTGCTGCTAATCCTTATCCAATGTTCTCTCATCTTTGAAATGACTTTTTAAATCCCTAAAATAATTCAAAAAAATTTCCGACTTCTGAGTCAAAATTTTTATTTATTCTTTTTATTCTTCTGATTCTTTCCGTAATTTTACGTACTAAAAAAATCTTTACTAATGAATTTGGAGGAATTTATCAAATAAATTCAATTATTTTTATTAAACTCATATATATATATATATATATATATATATATATATATATATATATATATGACAAAGTATTTTTAAAATAAGACGTCATATTTTCACTTGTTTAAAAGATATTCTTGTACTCTCAATTGGCTTACAAAAATACATACATCCTATAAAAATACCGTATCCAGTGAACAGGTTTATATAGAATAATATTATAGAATAATTTAAGACAAGCAAAGAAAACTGTACATCTTAACCACAAAGATGCTCTATTTATAATACATTCAAACTTTTTTCCTTCTTAGTACGAGAATAGCTTCTTTAAGATCTTCTTTGTGGATCCAAGACAGCTTTTTATAAGCCTCAGTGGATAAAAAAAACTGTCAACACTGATTTGGTATGCTGCTAAAAATAACTGTTTTTAAGCGCTTGTGGTATTATGGAAAGACAGAATTGAATGACCTTTAACATTCCATTTTAACATTTATACATAGAATTTTGGAAAAACAAGGATTGTTTTATAAAAGAACGGGTAGTTGGATTTTTAAACCGACTCCTATAAAAATGCTTGACCCTGACGCCGACTTCCCTCATTTGCCTAAAATACTCGAGCTTTTTACACTCCCATTGTTAATGAATTATTTTATCTTCCTCCACTAAATCTCACCTATAGTTTCATAAGTTTCTAACCTCTAGTTTCACCATAGGTTTCTAACTTCCTCTAAACTCCAGTTTCTAATCATTGAAACTATGCATTGGCAAACTGCAATGCTCCACATTGCTTTTTGAATTTACACCATATATAAATATTGTGAATTGCACATACTTTCTTAGCTGTGTTTTCCTTAAATATTACAAATTGAATGAATCTTGTACTAAGCAATACGTCTTGGATGTCAATATAAATCATATTTTTTTTCTTATTTTAATTTTTGTTTGTCTTTCATTATATTTATTAATAATGCTTATTGATATCATTTTTGAATCACTGAAACATCAATAGTGAATACATGAAAAATAATTTTTCAGATAATTGTTCATACTTGTTCATCTTTCGAATCTCCTGATTCTATTTGACTCCTGAATCCTTGCCACTGTTTCACTGAGGTTCATTGATTTTGTAACAATAAGTAACAAAGCAGGACGTTTCATCCGGAAGAAATTCAATCTACTATCCATTGAAACTGACATTGAACAATAGCATTTAAAATAATTAAAAACCCAAATTTAAATTTAAAAATATATATTAAATTTTAAATACATGTTAAATAAACAAGCATAAATCGAACACTCCATTAATAATAGCTTTTAAACCTTCAGTCAACAGCGAACGTTGTGCTACAGATTTTATGGAGTTAATATCAGTAAAATCCCAAATCCACCTGACAGTCCAATTAATGTTCAATAAGTGTATTAATACAGTAGAATGTTCTTTTTAAAAAATGCACTGCTGAACACAATGGCTAGGGAGCAACTAATTTTTGAAAAGGAAAAAAAAAATTTCCAAGATCTCTGTAATCTTGGAAAGAAAGTGTGTACAGGGTATTTTTATCTGGGTACTTCTATTTATTAAACTTTTTAAGTTCTAAAATTTAAGAGGAAAATTACGCTATCGACAGGCATCTTTTCACATTCTTTGAAACAGCAACAGTATTCTCCAGAGTGACGAATCCTGATTGACCCTCATAAGTGACAGTCTAGAATTACCATCACAACAATGCCCATGATGATGACCAGTGAGCATTATGCGCAATAGCAGACTTGACAATGCACAATAGCACATGTTTGACATCACTACAGTGAGATCTTGGATCTGGATCATGTATTTTTTTTTTTTGCGCACCCACTTTCCTTATCCATTTCCTTTTTTGTTTTTAGAAATGCTCTAAAAATGGACCGTAAGGCCTATTCAGCTCTATAATCAGGCCTTAATGCCCTTTAAACTCTCTCTTTTTTTTCTCTCCTCTTAAGCTTTAAACTTTAATGCTTTTTCAACTCAACTTAATGCCTCTCTAGACCCAAAGTTGAGCTTTGATGCCTTTTCATTTCTAAAATCGAGCCTTAATACCCTTCCAGCTCTAAAATCGATCCTTAATGCATTTTGAAACGAGCCTTAATATCTCTTCAGTTCTAAAATCGAGTATTTTAAACTCCCATTATTGATAAACTATTGATTATTTAAATTTCTTACTTCTATTTCACTTTCTAATCATACAATAGAAAATTGCTATGATAAGTACTTTTACCGTTCTTTTTGGTTTTATTACGTACTGAAATGATGTGCGTCACTGTATTACAAATGTTTTTCTTGCTATATTTTCTGTAAGTATTATACGTCAAAACGTATATCAATTTCAACATATTGTTTTCCCATTTTTTTTACATTGTTATTTGTGTTTTATTCTATTTATCTATAATGTTTATTGTAAAAATCTTATCATCCTTTTTTACTCGCTGAAACGTCAAAAGTGATCTTTTACTCCCGTACTGCTATGGAGATGCCTACCAATTAGAAAGGTGAGGGTAAAAAAAAAAAAAAATTATGATACTAAGTTGCAACATACTAAAGTTATGGTGTGGCATGGTACAAAAAATAACATAATAGTTCTCAGTCTAAGGAATATTAAAAAAAAGAATTGTTAGTGTTCAAGAGAATTATTGTTTTCCCGAGAACTCAATTGATAATTCAGACTTGTTCATCTTATATAAAATTTATTAACTGAATGATGGGAATATTAAGGTTAGGTGGTCCAGACATGAAGAAAGAAGATTATTCCAGCTGGAATATTTCCGGAAAGATCCCTCCAAGCAGCCTGGTCCTCGATCATAATCGCCATCGACTCTCCTCTTTTCTAAAAGGAGTGACTTCACTAGACCCCTCAGCGGACACAAAAGTCCTCAGAGTCATTTTAGAGCTGGAAGGGCATCCTGGAGTCATTTTAGAGCTGGAAGGGCATTAAAGCTGAAGGGGCATTACAGAGTTTAGAGCTTACAGATTTTATTGACTCAATTGTAGAGCTGAAGGGTGTAGAAGGATATTAGATCGATTTTAGATCTGGAGAAAGGGAGCTGGATTTTAAGGGTCGATTTTACAGCATTGAGGGGGGCATAACAGAATTAATTTAAAGCTGAAGGGGCATTACAGACATAGTTTAAAGCTGGAGAGACATTACAGATCTAGTTTAAAAGTTGGAGAGCCATTAAGACTCAATTGTAGAGCTGGAGAAGCATTAAAGCTCGATTTCAGAGCTCGAGGGCCCTTAAGGATTGATTTTGGAACTGGAAGGATATTAGAGTTCGATTTTAGAGCTGGAAGGGCATTAAGGATCAATTTTAGAGCTGGATTTTATTGCTAAAGTGATATTGAGGATCGATTTTAGAACAGAAAGGGCATTAAGGGTCGATTTTAGAGCTGAAGGGTCATAACAGAACTAGTTTAAAGCTGAAGGGGCATTATAGATCTAGTTTAAAAGCTGAAGAGACATTACTTTAGTTTAAAGCTGGAGAGACATTGCAAATCTAGTTTAAAGCTGGAGTACATTAAAGCTCGATTGTAGAGCTAGAGAGGCATTAAAGCTCAATTTTAGAGCTCGAGGGCCCTTAAGGATCGATTTTAGAACTGGAGGGATATTAGAGTTCGATTTTAGAGCTGGAGGGCCATTAAGGATCTATTTTAAAGCTCTGAGAATCTCATGCCTCCCTGCAGACTAGATGCTTACTTTACCACTGGCCCATAAATTTGACAAGTCTGATTTGTGCACATTAGATATCTAGGTCAAAAAAATACATTTTTGAGTTTGAGGGGAAGGATAGAAAGGATACTACCTCTGGAAATGTTCATTCCAAATTACTGTGTGTGTATGCAGCGCACACACAAATTCTTCCCGCATCCTGAGCAATGCTGAATCTGTCACATACCTGCTGTTTCAATGACGAATATAATTTCAAGTCAAGTACCTGCCATTCAAAAACAGCAACAGTATGTTATTTTGGAAATTAAATTGTTGCAGTAGTTGAAAAAAACTTTCGAAATTATAGTGATGAAGAAAATCTCTTTCTCTCTTCTATAATCAATCGAATGCTTGTCACAGATGGTTAACCTTTCTTCCACAAATAGATTTAAAAAGTTTGAAAGGCACAATCGAATCGAGAATGATTGAACTGTTTTCAGACGCCCTACTTTCAGTTCATTCGATGTTTGGCTTTTAAACTCAGAAGCATTGCGTAAGAATACAAAAAATAAAAAAAAAAAACTCTTTTACAATGCAGAAATACAGTAGTAGTTTAATATGTTATTCTATCCTTTCAATACCTTTCCGTAAAATTGAGCAACATTAATGGTGTCATTTTTACTTAAAATCTAAACAAGTAATATAAAAAAGATTTTTTTTTAAAGTCAATTCCAATTTTTTTTTTTTTTTCCACTCTATTGCAGAAAGTCCTTTATAAATAATTTTCATTCATTTTTTTTTTTAAGTTAGAAAGAATTCTCTCTCTCACTCATTTGTTCACATGTTTCATTTTCCAATTTGTTCCCTCTTCGACTCAAACTAGAACCCACAATGAAAAAGAATCTGAAAAGAAAATTTTTTTTTCCAGAACGCTTCGCCACTGACGGTATTGATTCCTAAATTTATATCCTGCTAAACATCTTATATAAGACATTTTTTTTTCTCCCCTATAAAACTAAAATTAATGAATTAAATTTAATGAAGGAATTAATATTCGAAAAAACTGTATTAACATCAGTGTCATCCACTACAAGTTCAAAAAAAAAAATGTATTTGAACTCGAGTGGATGAATAAAAAGTACTTCATGAATGACTGAAAATTTGAACACGATATATATAGGGAGAGTGTGAACTAATAGAAGGAATTGAAAAACCAGCAGCATGTTTTTGCTTCTGTTACTTTGTTTTGCTGAAAATTAAACTAACATGTGCCCCCACATAAAATTTTGATCCTGCGCATCGAAACCAAGAAATTTTTCCAAATAATTCCATAAATCAATTCAATAAAATGAAATAAAATATCAAACAAAATTAAATTATTATTTCCACCATGAAAAAGGGGAAAGGTACGATTTATGGATGTCAAATCTGTATTTTATTATTAAAAACAAGCACCATGTATTTGGAAGCGTCAACAAGTATCTAAGTAATAAGCCAATTATTGAGATAATGGAGAGTTTTTGCATAACGTTTTTTTTTATCGTCCGATATTTTTCTTCCTAGCGTGCATGCTCATAGGAAAAGCTCAGTAGTGCAATATTACAGATACGCACGTGCAATAGGTACAATGATTCCAATGAGCATGCGCTGGGAAGAAAAAATATCGGAAGATAAGAAAACGTTCTGCAAAAACTCTCTAATGTCGTGATGATAATAATTACTACAGTTATCGAGTATAATGCCATAATAATAATTAATAAAAGTATTGAATATAGTCCTATGATGATAATAATTAATACAATTATCAAGCACAGTACTATAATCATGATAATTACTTCAATTACAGAGTACAGTCCTAATTAGCGCAATTATCAAGTATAATGCCATGATAATAATTACCACAGTCATCGAGTACAGTCCTATAATTATGATAATTAATAACTAAAAATATCGAGTAATATAGAATAAAATTCTATAATGATAATAATTCGTTCTGTTTTCGAATATAATTCTACTATGATAATAATTAAAACTCTTTAACAAATATTATCGAGTACAATATCGTAATGATAATAATTAGTACAAATATTGAATACAATACCGTAATGATAATAATTAGCAGAATTATCGAGTGCAATACTGTAGCGAAAATAATCACTACAATTATTGAATAAAGTCCTATAATGATAATAATTACTACATGTCTCAAGTATTATCGAGTGAAATTCTATAATGATAATAATTCGTTTCTTTATTGAACACAATTCTACAATGATAATAATTAATGCGATTATCGAATACAATAATAATTTTCCGCTCCATCTCAATACTGCTGTTGTTTTCAAATGCCAGATTTGTTTCACCTGAGTTCCTTCGCTAGTAAAATGACCCTTCCTCGGTAGATTCAACGTTACTCAGGGTATACCATAAATAATTACCCACACACAATGGGGGCAACCTGATACGAGACAGAAGTTTAAAATGTTGTTAGTAATCCCCCTGGTGCAGGAAAGCCTACACCAAAAAACCACGTCGCAGGCGACTGGTCTATGGCGCAGAAGACTGGTCCATAACATGCAGTTTTACTGTAGCGAGGAACCACGAGAGCTGAAGACTTACTCAACCTCAAGGCAACTCTCTATGAACCTAATAGACAGGGACCTACGGTTTAAAGTGTAATTCGAACCCCTACAAACATTCATGGCACCACCGGGACTCAAACCCGAAACCTGTGGCACCGAGCGCCAGAACGCTATACACTCAGCCATTCAGGCCCGAAGTTTAAAATAAGCGCTTTTAAGAAGGAATTTTGAACCCTTGCTCTTCGATTCTAGTTGAATGATATCCCGCGGATTCGTCATTCACATGAAGCGGGAAAATAAGTGAGTTGGAGGATGCAGATGCCGAATAAAGGAGCGAGTGAGTCAGCTGGAGTACCTCTGCCACACTGAGTAATTATCCTCAAATCGTTTCTGTTGAATGAGTTGCTCGATGCCTTATGGCATTTCAGATGTGCTCTACATTTGTTTTCCTTTTATTACATTATGAATCACAAAATGTATGTGTGGTTCCTTTTGACACACATCTGCGCTATTCGTAGACCAGTAGTAGCTGGCAGGAGGGTTGGGGTTCGAATCTGTTGGTGATTTTCCTTCGCAGTCTCTGCTTTCAGAAATGAAGTTGCCGAATTGTGTGTAAAGCATCTCACGTCGTCAGTCGGACTGTTTGGGATGTTTTCTGCGTTTTCTCACGAAAGACATTCAAGTGTTAGAAGCAATTATCCTTAAAAAGTCCTTCTCTCATCGTCCGTCGGTGGGGTTTTCGGGGTGGTATACTCGAGACTCATCGATGCTTACAAAAAAGTTCACATCTTCAACTTATAAATATAATTGTATAGTTTTCAATCAAAAAACAAATCCTATGTTATTAGAAATAACATAAATATAATTTTGAAATTGTTAGGACTGGAGCTACAAGGAAAAAACTAATTATAATTAACTATATATAATTAAACATAAATGTAATATGTAACTCACTATATATAAAAACTAAGCTATAGTTTAACTAAATAAAAAAAACTGAAAGTGACCATCTATAACTAACTATTAACAATAGTTAAACTAACAAACTATAAAAATATAACTAATAAAAAACTAACTCTATATAATGCAAAACTATCAATAGGAAACTAACAATACATAACTAATGAAACTATAATTAACTGTGCAGTTCGACCACTAACTGAGTGGAAAGTTTGCAAGCGGACGAATTCAAGCAAAGTGGTGCAACATTGAAGAAAGGTAATTTTGAAGGAAATTTAAAGATAATAAAAACAATTTTAATTTAAATAATTACCCACTTTCAGAAGAGATAAAAAAATCCGCCCCCAACTATTATATGTTTTCTTTCAAAACAACTTTGCGCCACGTCTATCTGACTTACACCCCTAACAAATAATCGATTCGTCCGTTTCGACCTTCAAACTTTGAAGTTTACTATTCGACAGAATCGGTGATCAAACTATATTAAATATTGCTTAAGGCAAAAAAAAAAAGGCCTTGGTGGTTATTGACATTCTATGTCACTACACAATTGATATTCGTATCGACAGCAATTTATATTTAAGTAGGCAAGAAAAAAATTTGAAGAGAAGAATACAGAAGAGTTAATCAATTAACACAATTCAAACAGCTCATAATTCATAAATATAATTTGAATAAGTGACTGAAGATCTTATACATGATTCTTCGAACTTGTTCTAGTCCCTTCTAGTAATTGGTGTAGCTTGTGTTGCAGTCTCCGTTTTTCAGATACGAGAAGAAATGACAGCGATTGTGACAATGTGTGTATCACTATCCGCCTGGTGAGAGTTTTCCAGACAAGCGAAGCTGGTGCATCGGATTTCAGAGTCAAGAATGTCAAACTGAATGTCGAAGTCTGTAGAATTTAATATCATTTCTTTGACCTTGAGTGAGAGGGTGAGACCCTTCAGATGCCATTCGTTATACAATGTGTGGTCAGACACATTCAAATTGTGAGGAGTCATTCAAATATACAATGTGTGGTCATTCAAATTGTGAGTAGTCATTTAAATATACAAAGTGGGCCCTGAGCAATTCGTCGCCTGATGGCCAATTGGCTAGCGCTCTGGCCTTAGGTACCAGGTGCGAATCCTAGCGGTGGCATGAATGTTTGTGAATGGTTCGGAATCCCCTTTAAACTGTACATCCAGGTCTAATTAGTCTGAAAAATGACCGTAGTGCGACAAACCAAACCTTAAGTAATTCTGAACCAGCCATTTGTCTGACGAACGAATGACCTCAAGTCCGAGGCATTAAAAAAACAAACACATTTTTTAATACTAAATGGAGGTAGATAGTGATAAATGTTTTATAATTTCCTCGAAATCTGAAACAAACCCTTATAAAATAAAAACAGACATGAAATGAAGGACGTCCCTGTTTAAAAGTGTGACACTCTCCATTCAATGACGCGACTTATTTCATAAACAACAAGAGTGCGTTCACCAAAAAATAAAACAGGAAAATGATTCACAATTATGTAAAGAAATGAAGAAATTCATCTTTGAATTCATGTTTTTCCCCCTGCTCGTACTCACTAGTGACACGGTTTCTTACGCCATGTGGTTTCAAAATGGCAACAAACACAACCACCACAGAAAAAATTGTTTCTCGCCTGACCTCAGGAATGTTTGGAATGCTCTTCTTCAGGTCAATTGTTTTGGGTGAAGGAAACACGATCTGTTAATTCTGAATTCTGTTAAAACCGTTCGAATAAAGCAGGGAAGGGGAGTGGGCCAAAAAATTATGACTCCCGACTATTGAGTCGGATGTTTTAAACCGTTCTCCAATTCTTGGCTCTTTTTCGTAATGATATAATGTGACACTCTTTCATTCAATCATGGCGATTTATTTCATAAACAATTACTGAGAATCATTACTAATGGATTTAAAAGAATCTGTGAAATAAATTCAGTGACTTTTATTGAAATCGTATATCCCTCAAAAATTTTGGAATAAATACATTACGGTTGATTTGTTCTCAGAGAACTGATGGCCGAGTGACTAGCTTTCTAGTGCTCGCTGCCACAGGTTTCGGGTTTGAGTCAAGACTGTGGCATGGATGTTTGTAGTGGTTCGGAGTCCACTTTAGCCAGTAGGACCCAGTCTAATATGATAGTAGAACGTTAGGCTGACACCGTAACCGTACCTAAAAGAACATCTCTTGCCTCGAAATCTGCCAGTAGGCAGACGCCTTGGACCATTATAGGGCTGTTGTGCCAATGAAGAAGTAGAAGACCTCCTGTAAGATCTTCTTTCATTGTGGATCCAAGACAGGCTTTGATAAGCCTCAGTGCCGTTGAGATTTACTTAGTTTGCTGCTAAAGCACTCAGTGTCTTTGCTACTGGCTGTATTATGGAAGAATACAATTAAATTACCGCCTTAACATTTAATCTTAACATTAATTTTAGAAAAATAAAGATTAGTTTTATAAAAATATTGAAAATTGCATGTTTTAGACCGACCCCCGGTTCCGATTCCTTCAAAAATGTTCGTCTCCCCACCACTGCAAGTAAGAGGTGTTTCCAAACACCTGGCACTTTGTAGCTCCGCTGGAACAACATCCAAGTGCAGATCCTCAAGTAGCAGCGGAGAAGGCCAAACAGACCAATGACAATGCACATCGACAATGTGTTAGTGAAGGATATCAATGAAGATTCTGCTTTTGGAGTCCGAATTTACTGCACTTATCTACAAGATATAAAAAGCAGCTTTCGATTCAGACTCACATTTTGGGTTTTGAATCAAGCTGCGTCAATTCCTACACCACTGTTCACCACCAGTTACTACTGAAACGAAGGATCACTTGTGTAAAAAAAAAAAAGAGCATTTGTAAGAGAGAATTTTTTTATAATTTCTTGAAATGGTGCCGTTTTTAAATAACTGGGACATTCCTCTTCTCCGTTGGAACGGCATAAGCGTAGAAGATACAGCATTACCTAGAATGGAAAGAAAATCCACATTTTGAATGATTCATTCCCCCAGAGGCAGAGGGAGCAGCTAGCGTGCAAAAAGGCTGATATTCGAATCACTGCTGTTTTTAGAAACTCGAGGGCACTTGTTGCAATGTGAAGAAGGCTGATTTGATGGGTGCTTTGTGGGTTTTCTTTCTGCAGTATACACATGCGGGTCAGTTAGCACTTAAAGAGAACCTTCCTCATGACAGTCGGGTGAGTTGTTCGTGGTCAGTATAAGACCTACACCTATCTAACTGATAATGTAAGAGGCTGCATACCCCTAGGTAAGGGGCGGCTTGGTGGCCAAGTGGCTAGCGCTCTAACCTTTGGTATCACAGGCGTGAGGTTCGAATCCTGGTGGTGGCATTGATGTTTGTGAGTGGTTCGGAATCCACATTAAACTGTAGGTCCCGGTCTGATTAGCCTTCTTTTGCACAAGATGGCTGTAGAGCGACAAACCAAACTAAACGTAGGTAAGGGTGAGGTGGGGAGGAAAGAAAAAAAAAGTCCACATTTTGTCATCATAATTTTGAATGAACTCCTACCAGGGCGAATTTCCAATGTACAGATTTAACCTGTTCATCCCGACCTAGACACGGAAGCCTTTGGTTGTGCATGGATGAAACGTCGAACCGAGCTCCCTCAGTTCGGAAACCCCACGAGGTCGCTTCTGACCCCTCAAGGCACAAGCAGGCTGCACTGGAGTTGAGTGGGCGGCAATGCGTGGAATCGGCCTCCGGAACGTTCCGCGCCGCTGTTGACGGGGGCAGCGGAGCGTTCACGGCGCACTTCCAATATAAATTGTTTCCTTTTGAAACCGGCTCCGCTTTCCTTTCAACCCGCCGGAGAAAAGAACTTCAGACATCTTTCTCATCTTCGAGGAATTCATTTATTTGGCATTTCACACTCAACTGATCTGAACATTCATTAATATTCATTTCGAGCCTCAAATTGCAACAAAGCCTACCACGACATTAGGCATATTTGTGTGTGTGTATATATATATATATATAGTACTGTCTCCAAAAGTAAAACCAATTTTCAATTTAAAATTCACGGGGCTTATGGAATTTCCTTTTTTTTTTTTTTTTTTTTTTTATTATTATTATTATTGGCACCGTCCTTGACATCTGTGTGAAATTTCACTTCAAAATAATCATTAGTGTTTGAGTTACGCTTGGCTTTGTGAGACGCTCAAACTAATAATTGCGATTGCTGAAATGTCTGAATTAATTCAGCAAAGAACTTGCATTCAATTTTGTTTGCGGAAACGTATAGAATGTTGCAGAGGGCATTCGGTAAACATTCCTATATCGGTAAGAAATGTTTAGAAGTGGTTCAAAGAAGCCAGAGAACGCGTTGAAGACGACGAGCCCTCTGATCGACCCTCAACCTCGACCGACGAAGCTCACATACCAGAAATTAAAGATCTGGTGCTTGCAAACCATCGATTTACAATTAGAGATCTTGCTGATGATGTTGGAATTTCAAAAGAATCGGTCAATTCCATTGTGGGCCTCTAACGCGTCAAATTTCGATGGGTACCGAAAGCACTGCATGCGCCAGCTCACACTGCATTGATTCTTCGTGACTTTTTCGCCAAAATGAAACCCATATCGTTCCACAACCACCGTATTCACACCGTGCGACTTCTGGCTATTCTCTAAACTCAAAAAAACCACTCCGGGGTTACCGTTTTGAGTTGATTGAAGAGATTGAACGTGAATCAGCGCGCGCTTTGAAGACATCCCTGCCGATGACTTTTTAGTATGCATTGAGGATTTGAAAAAAAAAAAAAAAAAAAAAAATTGGTCTTACTTTTTGGGCACAGTATTTATATATATATGCATGTATGTAGACATGGAAAGTTTTTGTTCTGCATTGATGGAATGTTCAACTGCGCCCCTAATATACATATTGCAATCCTTGCTCTTCTAAATAATGCAATTTAATGATACGTCAACATTTAATAGAAGATTGTTTATTTCCATAGAAGATCGTTTGATTTCATTAGATCATTTGATCATATGATTCCATAAAAGGCCATTTGATTCCAATGTTCATAGAGCATGATTGTGTCTTGCAACAAGATGGAGCATCGACTCACTCGACAAGGACTCGAACAGAATGACATCAAAGTCATGGACTTGTTTGCACTTAGTCTTAGTCCACTGAGAGGCAACTATCACAAAAAAAGAGTCTGAAATTTGAAGCCAATTTTTTCGGTCCAGAAATTTAAAATTGCGACATAATATGCACAATCTCCAAAATTAATGCTACCAAGTCATTTCAGTGAAATGACTTGGTAGTAATATTTTAGTGTCTATAATTACTGGACATCCTAATTTATGATGTATTAAAATTTATGCTAAAGTTTTTTAAATTTTGTAACAAATTAATTCTAAATTATATATCCTATAGTGTTTGTAATCATTTACATTACTTATTAACTTCATTTTATTCTTAGTTTGTTTTTTTTTATGAAGGGCCTTTCATGCTTGTATCAATATATTTGGGACAGTATATAGTAAAAAAGGTTATTAAGCATTAAATCAGGCATATAGTTGTATATATATTGATGCATTAGATCAGGCATATAATAGTATATATATGCCTGATCTAATGCAACCAATAGTACAACAATAGTTGGTTTTTTTTTTTTTTCACAATTTTATTCGTAAAATAAAAAATGAGAAGTTGCTATTTTTAAATAACATATGACGCAAATTTCTGTTATACACTGCCTTTTACACAGCTGCAACATTTTTTTTTAGAAATAAAATTGTATTACAAGCACAATTTCTTTCACATTTTACTGAATGTCAAAATTATGGAGATATTTTTCTACGAGCAATGGTAAATAACCATATCCATTTATAAATCCATTCGATGGGAATGGTAAATATCCAGTTTGAAAAATGGCGAATCGATTATTTCTTAGAGTGCGTAAACAATTTGACAAAAACAATTTTGAAAGGAAAAATGTAATAGTTATTGTGGAATATTTTTCATCTAATATTTATTTTGATATTACGTAATTCAAAATTTTTTATCATTAAAAATTTAAATTATTTTTATTTTTTAATTTAAACACTACCAAAATTACCTTCCTCTCTATTACACCGACGTATTTGATTCCATCTCGCTTGGCGGCGAACCGTTTTCCACGCAATACTTAATTGGATCTTGTCTAACTCGTGTTCCAATGTTAACCTGCGTAACTAGAGAACAAAAAGACTTTCATTCGAATTCCTTGAAAGCGTCGAGGGCCGAGACTGCTTTCGGAAACGAGGTGACTTGGTAGTGCTTGTAAAAAACATAAAAGATCATGATGATGGAAGATAAGAGTGATGTCTCCATGAAAGTCCCCTCCCGCCATTATCACCATTGGTGAACAATTCGCTGCATGCATCAATAGAAAATGAGGTGCAGCATCGGTGTACAGAAAAATAATAAACATTTCATTGAAGCTTTAATAGTGGATCTTCAATTTTCCAATTATGACAGCGGGTCGGACAGATCCCAAATATGAAACCAGCTTTGCCAGAGTGTTAAAAACATGTCAAACGCCACCTGTCTCGACGACCTCTTCACAGCACTCGAGGCCTCCATTGTCCTTTTGAAAACATTGTATATCGAGAGATAATCAGCCCTTTCAGTGTCATCTCGCTGCTTTAATCGACCTGTTAACCTAACGAGGCTGACTGCGATCTCTATCGACAGAGTTGATCGATCGACGCACAACAATCGACAATGATGTGACGCGTCTCTCTCACCGGACGCTCGCTTCTAATGAATCCCGTCTGTCGATTAGAATGAATCTTGTGGGAAGAGATTCGAGAAATTTATAAGAACACTTTTAAAATTCTGATGGAACGAACAATGCATTCGAATGGGTGAACAAACTCTACAAGTTAGTGCAAGAAAAAAAAAAAGAATAAAGAAAAAAAAATTTCATTTTATTTATATTTATTTATACAAACTAAATAATGTAATAAAATAAAAAAAAAAAAAATATTTCTTTGGAAATTGGCATTATTTTCAACTTTAAAATTTTTTAAGTTTAAAAGTTTGTGCAAGATTGCAATTTATTTCGGATGAAGGGAAGTTCTTTAGCGATTAAGAATAACAGTTCAGTTAAGAAACTTTTTTTTTAAGTTTCAGACACTTTTGTCAATTTACCATTATATTTGCCATTCATCCTCCTATAGATAGTATAGATTTTGTCATTTCACAATCATATAAATCATATGGATTTTGTGATTTTACCATACTATGGATAGTATGGATTTTTCATTTCATTCATCTATAGATCATATGGATTTTGTTATTTCACCAACATATAGATCATATAGATTTTGTCTTTTCATTATCAAATCGATAGCACAGATTTTGTCATTTCACCATCATATATTGTACAGATTTTGTCATTTTATATTGTACAGATTTTGTATATCTTCATAATCATAGGGATTTTTGTTTCACCATCATATATTGTACAGATTTTGTCATTTTAATCTTTTTGTCATATAAATCATTTTAATCTTCATATAAATCATAGGGATTTTGTCATTTCACCATCATATATTGTAGGGATTTTGTCATTTCACCATCATATATTGTACAGATTTTGTCATTTTTTAATCTTCATATAAATCATAGGGATTTTGTCATTTCACCATCATATATTGTACAGATTTTGTCATTTCACCATCACCATCATATATTGTACAGATTTTGTCATTTTAATCATCATATAAATCATAGGGATTTTGTCATTTCAGATTTTGTCATTTTAATCTTCATATAAATCATAGGGATTTTCATATATTGTCATTTTGTCATTTTTAATCCATTTTACCATCATATAAATCATAGATTTTGTCATTTCACCATCACATATTGATTTTGTCATTTCACCATCATATATTGTACAGATTTTGCCATTTTAATCATATATTGTACAGATTTTGTCATTTTAATCTTCAAAAATCATAGGGATTTTGTCATTTCACCATCATATATTGTACAGATTTTGTCATTTCATTTTAATCTTTTGTCATATAAATCATAGGGATTTTGTCATTTCACCATCATATATTGTACAGATTTTGTCATTTTAATCTTCATATAAATCATAGGGATTTTGTCATTTCACCATCATATATTGTACAGATTTTGTCATTTTAATCTTCATATAAATCATAGGGATTTTGTCATTTCACCATCATATATTGTATTTTGTCATTTCACCATCATATATTGTACAGATTTTGTCATTTTAATCTTCATATAAATCATAGGGATTTTGTCATTTCACCATCATATATTGTACAGATTTTGTCATTTCACCATCATATATTGTACAGATTTTGTCATTTTAATCTTCATATAAATCATAGGGATTTTGTCATTTCACCATCATATATTGTACAGATTTTGTCATTTTAATCTTCATATAAATCATAGGGATTTTGTCATTTCACCATCATATATTGTACAGATTTTGTCATTTCACCATCATATATTGTACAGATTTTGTCATTTTAATCTTCATATATTGTACAGATTTTGTCATTTCAATCATTCAGATATAAATCATATATTGTACAGATTTTGTCATTTTAATCTTCATATAAATCATACAGATTTTGTCATTTCACCATCATATATTGTACAGATTTTGTCATTTTAATCTTCATATAAATCATAGGGATTTTGTCATTTCACCATCATATATTGTACAGATTTTGTCATTTCACCATCATATATTGTACAGATTTTGTCATTTCAATCTCATATAAATGTACATAGATTTTGTCATTTCACCATCATATTGTACAGATTTTGTCATTTTAATCTTCATATAAATCATAGGGATTTTGTCATTTCACCATCATATATTGTACAGATTTTGTCATTTCATTTCACCATCATATTGTACATTGTCACAGATTTTGTCATTTTAATCTTCATATAAATCATAGGGATTTTGTCATTTCACCATCATATATTGTACAGATTTTGTCATTTTACCATCATATATTGTACAGATTTTGTCATTTTAATCTTCATATAAATCATAGGGATTTTGTCATTTCACCATCATATATTGTACAGATTTTGTCATTTCACCATCATATATTGTTTTTGTCATTTTAATCTTCATATAAATCATAGGGATTTTGTCATTTCACCATCATATATTGTACAGATTTTGTCATTTCACACCATCATATATTGTACAGATTTTGTCATTTTAATCTTCATATAAATCATAGGGATTTTGTCATTTCACCATCATATATTGTACAGATTTTGTCATTTCACCATCATATATTGTACAGATTTTGTCATTTCACCATCATATATTGTACAGATTTTGTCATTTTAATCTTCATATAAATCATAGGGATTTTGTCATTTCACCATCATATATTGTACAGATTTTGTCATTTCACCATCATATATTGTACAGACTTTGCCATTTTAATCTTCATATAGATTGTATGGATTTTGTCATTCCACCATCATATAAATCGTGTGGATTTTGTCATTTTACTATCAAATAAATCGAATAGGTTTTTCCTATTCATTTTTATATCTATCATACACATTTTGTCATTTCACCATCATATAATTCGTATGTTGTCTTTTTACCATCATATACTTATGTTATCATTTCACCATCATATACTTATGTTGTCATTTCACCATCATATAGATTTTATCATTTTAACCTTCATTTAGATCGGATAGATTTTGTCATTTTGCCAGCATATATATCTCATGGATTTTGTCATCATATAGATCATCATCACCGGTGGGCAAAACGGACTTCTGTTTTTACAGTAATTTCCTTCATTTGCTGACTATATAGTAAATTCAAAATTCTTACAATTTCATGATGCGATTATAATCCCCTGAGTGTAATCTGTGGATATTTTTCCCCTTAAGTTTTATAAAATCCAACTCACCCAACCCAATTTTTTTTTTTTTTCGAATTTTTTTTTTTTCCGCGTGAATATATATATATATATATATATTTTTTTAGAAAAAAGTAAAAATGTTTTCAACACAAAGAAAGAAACATAACAATTGTTGGGACAACTTAAGTTGTGAGCCTGACTTGAACTATGCCCGTCTTCAAGCTTGCCGATCATTCTACCACCCGTAAGGACATCCTGATGGTTTCTCGTGGCCATTATGAACGTACGACTTCACTTTCACTTGCAGGGAAATGCCTCCTTCCACCTTCTTTTTAAAAGCCTCGTCACTGAGCGTGCACATTCACCGCATTTGCGTGCCATGTCGTCCCCTCTGATGTCACAGTGCTGATATTTACATATGCATCGCCTTTCTACTGAGCTACCTTTTCTCTATTAGTCCAAAAACGGCCTTTTCAACAATTTCATGGTTGTATGTTGAAAAATACCATTGTATGCACAGTCAACTGTCATTTGTTGCTTACGTTTTGCACGCTAGTGTATATTAAATATATCTTTTAAATATTGAAAGGAAAATCTATTCACTAAGAATAAACAAGAGAGTGAAATAACATTACAAAACCAAAACAGTAGAATTTTTATAAAATATTAATCCTTTATTCTAAGCTAAACAAGTAATATAAAAAAAAATTTTAAGTCAATTCCTACTTTTTTCACTCTGTTGCGGAAAGTCCTTTACAAATAATTTTCATTCATTTTTTTAAAGTTTATGTGGCGGACATCTATTGACAGATACATGCAACTTAAATGTAAAAAATCTAAAATTAATGAATTAAATTTAATGAATGAATTAATATTTGAAAAAACTGTATTAACATCAAGTGGCCTCCACTACAAGTTTTAAAAAATGTTTTAAAAAATGAAAAGTGTATTTGAACAAGATATGTATAAGATATATATAGGAGAGTGTGAGCTGATAGAAGGAATTGAAAAAGAAGGTATACAAAATTTTTAATTGTAAACAAAGTCTTGTTTACCTGTTAATGTATCTAAATATATATAAATAATATATGTATGTATATATATATATATGTGTGTGTGTGTGTGTGTGTGAAATGTAAAATTAGATAAATGTAAAATGTGTAATCAGAACACATCAACACAAAAACTGATAAGGAAAGAACTGGAAACATCACCATTTTGTAAAACAAAAGTCACAACAGTATTTGATACACTCAAATTGTATAAGAAAACCATCATAACATTCATAATGCAAAACACCCTGAAGTGCCTTACATCTATTTATACCTCTCAAAAATGGAGAAAAAGAAGAAGAAATTGTTCTAAATCCGAAACGCCCATAAGTTGCATCAATGAAACTGGAAATTATTAGACAAGCATAAATATTAAAAAATTGAACGATTACTGCCAATGCAATTCTAGCCGGTGATCTGCCATTAAAAAAGAACACTAAAATTTACATACAATAACAGAATGTAAAACATGTAGTGGAGGAAACCCTTAAAATATGGAAAAAATTAGCAAAACCATAAAATTCCTTAGCTAACCCATCCGTCCCTCCAAAAAAATTAGTTTAAAAACATTCTCGATAGTTTTATGATTTGGTTTGGTTTGTCGCTCTACACTTTAGGCTAATTAGACAGGGATCTACAGTTCAACATAGATACCAAACCACTCACAAACATCCATGCCACCGCCAGGATTCGAACCTGATAGCTTTATGAAGGAATACGTATTCTCATGTTATAATAAACCATGTTAAATTTGTTAATTAGATAACTGGAATCAGGTCAAAGGCTCAACTAGTCATTCCGTATATATTTATATAAAGCTCATTTACAGATGAATATTCTAATGAAAATCCGCATGTACTGTAAATTTTAATCTGACCAGTTATGAACAGTTGGTGATCTCACACTTGTGAACTGATATCACACTTATTTCATCTCTAATTGATAGTACTCCTTCCCACTATATACTATCAACTGATTCTCCTTGCATGATAGGAGACTGGCAAAACTATTGTATTTCGGAATTTTCGAAAACTTTACTCTACTGGTATCGAAAATTAATGTTACTCATCATCCCTCTTAGGCATGCCCGAAAAAGACCTCTTTTCTCTTTAAATTGCTTATAGTTGCCAAAAAACACAAACCTATCAAAGTTATCAAGTGAAAGTGAAGATCTGTCGAGGAAAGACGTTCATCGAGACATTTTACGTCTTTAGTCTACGTCTTTCAACATATTTATAAGATCATTATTATAGTTACGAAAACGTAATTTATTCTTAATTTACTCCAGAAATTAACTACTTCTTCTTCTTCTTTCAGCCTGCTGTGTTTCGGCAACAAACGATTTTCGCAATCTTCAGACTTATTGCTTGTTTTAACCTAGATGCCTGCCAATCCTAATAATATATATGTATATATATATATATATGTGTGTGTGTGTGTGTGTGTGTGTGTGTGTGTGAAGTTTTGGCTTACAGATTTATAGTGTCCATGGCAAGAAATTCTAATTAGGCTATTAGATTTGGAACCCAAGTTGGGAAAGCCAACGGTCCGAAGTAGCGAATAAAAAAATCTCCATTAAAATTCATCATCATCATCATCAGGACAGCAGAGCAATGGTGGCCAAGGCCGTCTGACTACTGGCAGATTTCGAAACATGAGATGTTTTTTACGGGGTAGGGTTATCAGCCCTAAGAGCAACGCTCTGCGGTCAAATTAGACAAGGGCCTACAGTTCAAAGTGGAACCCCTACAAACATCCGTGCCACCACCAAGACTCGAACTCGAAACCTGTGGCATCGAGCGCCAGTCACTCGGCCATCAGACCCCCTCATATTAAAAATACTAAATTTAAAAAAAAAAAAAATATTTCTGCTATTTAATAAATAGCCTGATTTGAATCTTCTAAGAAAGAAAAGGACATCAGGCATGGCTGGCGCAACTCTCTATTTGTTGCACGATCTCTGTTCTAACAGGCGCCACGGTTCTCAAATTTTCCTTCTGCAATCAGTGCATTGTAAAAAAAGTAACAGTCCATTCGGCCTTGACCTTTTGAAAGTCATTCGAAGCACTCCAGTGTGTGCGATTCAAACTATGCAGGAACCGGAAATGAAATAAACAGGGAAAAAACTATATTGATATTATGTGCGGCGGGAGAGATGTTGCTGACGGATTCTGAAATCCTTCCTCGACATCCTGCTCAATGAAACTAGTTTCGGCGGGGAGGAAAAAGTTTCGGTTTAAAAATCACGCAATTTCTTTGGTATTTATTCTCCGCCCTCCCTTTTAAAGTTTCTTTTCATTTTAAGGTTAAATTATTTTTTTGCTTTAAACTAATTAACAGGATGCAGCATTATATGATTTCGATAAATAACAAAATAGGCACATGGGAAACTTCTACGCCTTAGGAAAAAAGAATTAAATACAGTAAATTCCATTTATATAATAAAATAAATTACATATGTCTATCTATTTATCTATCTATCTATCTATATATATATATGGCACTCCACTTCCATAGGTTTAAGGTTCGACTCCTGGTGATGCCATGGATATTTGATGTTTGTAGTGATTAGGAATCCATTTTAAATCGTGGATACCGACTACCTTCAGACTACCTTCCAGTTTTCATCCCATACGATACGCAAAAGTCCTCCTAGCCTCCTTTTTCAGCGACTCGGTGTCACGTCAAACTTCTACCTACGGGTGATCCATCTCAACAGAAGCTGTCCCCTATCCCTTCAATCATGGGATGTCATTCCCATGAAACTGATGAAACATTGTTGCTATGTTGAGACACAAGAAATTAATAAAGAAATTAATATGTAAACAGAACTTCCTACATATATAAACAGAGAAAGAGGCTTCTTTTATTCAGTGCTTTATTACTTGATAAAAAAAAATCAATGTGCATTTTTTTTTAATGTCTGCTTTTAAACTCAAATGTTCTGAAACAGAATGCGGGCTGTTAAATCAAAATGAACGACCTTACGGTACAAAACGCTCATTCCAGGCAACACAAAATTCGGTTGGAGGACCTTTTTGTGATATACTATTATGCGTATTTGTTGTGAACCAAATTCTTTGGACTTGAACACAAATGAGCATGTTTGTATTGTCCTTAGATAGACGTATTGCCTCGCTTAACTTTACCTCTTCAGGAACTTTGAATTACCTTGACTGAATTAAAAAAAAAAAACCACCACTGTCTAATTAGCATGGGACATCGTTGTGTGGTTATCAGTGACCACACTGCCTGTTGAAACTGAACACCCTGAGATATTTTATTTATTTTTTGAGGCAGAAAATAAGTCTGTTATTTTTTTGCTTGTGCCTAATTTGTGAATCACTCTTGAATGAACGTTTTTGCCGATTTTCATTGTTTACTAGTGAATAGAAATTTCACAATCCTAATTTTTCTGATTTTGGCATTCCTGTTTGGAAACCACAATTTGAGTTATCTAAATTAAAATATATATTTGAAATATTATTTATCCTTCTTAAACCATACCCAATGTAGATAACGTCGAAAGAAAAAAAAAGAGTGTTCCTTTAATGTTAAGTATAATAGTATATATGATAGTACACAGTCGACTCACGACAAATCTGTAGGCCGAATAAGTTTTTCCGTCAGTTTCGAAGAAGAAAAAGAAGGGCGCCCAAGTACAGATGTCATTGATGGGAAAGATACTCTGAAAGATGTGAATGTGCAACCCCGAATTACGCACTTGAGGGCGATGCTGAATCTGCTGTTCATGAAGTGAATAACCATTAGTCAAGATGCCTGAAATCAACTCTATTATACCTTCAATAAACAAAAATATAAATATTTCACCAAGTTTGTTTCGATCCGAATTCTGGACTTTTCTTTTTAATTTAAATATTTCCCATGGGCCTAATAATTGCCTTAGAATTCGAATACACAACAATTAAAATATTTTACGGATAAAAATAATTCAGTTTGCTTCTTAAATTCAGCAGCAAACATTCAGTATTAAATGAGTGTGAATGTACTTATAAACTTGTGAAACAAATAGCAAAATATTTTCGTCTATTTAGTCAGCCGTTCTTTATTAAATCCTTTTCCTTTTTTTTTTTTTTTTTTTTTTCCTAAGCCATCAGTGGCTGTTCAGCCATACGACGCCGAGCCTCCCAGTAGCGTGTTGTAATGCCATCAGGCACGTCGATAAGTTCAGTACAGTTCCGCAGGTGATCGACGTCCATATTGGCGATCAAACATAATGGGCAGATCTCATCCGAAGCCAAACCAATGAAGCAGCCTCAGCGCGTTCTACGTGCATAGGAATACGGCCCCCTGTAGCAAGGTATTTCTACCTTTTGTTGCCGCTCAAGTCCTTGAGACTTTTGCTGGTGAAGTTAAATCCTGAAAAACGGCATTTTAATTTATGAATCCTAATTTAAACCAGAGACATTAATTCCATAGATAAAAGGGTTACGAAAAACTGGAAAAATTGAAAAACAACTTATTACAGATACCAAAATGCGCAAAAGTTAGATTGATGAAACTTAAATGCATTCAGTATAAACATACTTCAAAAGGTAAATGGCAAAAGTTGCAGAAACAGATTGAAAAGGAAATGTACAAAGTAATAATAATAATAATAATAAGACAGGGCGATAAACAAGTCCTTCAAGGAATCAGTACACAATAAAAACCAACTGTAATAACCTCAAGATATCTTTATATAGCAATACGTATCTTCGGGGCATAAGAAACCCTGTTATTTCTGCTTGATTAGAGACTAGATTTAAGTTAAAACAAGTCAATAAGGTGGAAGTAACAAAGTCAAATGTTGCAGCTAAAGAAAAATTTTAATTCCTGTGTCCATGGGACTAAAATTGCATTCAAAAGAAAGGAAGACATGCTCAATACATGCTGGGAAGCCCATAACGTGTAATCGGTAAGATGATAAGGTCATTAAGACATGACAGAATATAATGATCCTTATGGATAACAGAGTGCAAGTAGTACATGGCATGTGAATTTTTGCTCACAACTAGAATTATATACATTTATTTGTGCTGCTCTTCAACCGTATACCTTGCTTGATCTAAGCGGAAGATTAATCTGTCTATTCCATGTTATCGCAATACTTAGATGGATGTGCCTTTGACTTGGATACAGTCATATAGCGAGCAGAAATAACATGTTCCATATTATCTGAAGGTACATATTCCATGAAAAGCTATCTATCCTCAAAGTGTTATAACGGTTTTTTTTTTTTTTTTTTTTAGATTTACTTATTATTTCGGTTTTTACGGATTTTCTGGATAACATGTTTTCACACCCAGTCATTGTATATTTTGAACAAATTTTTTATCCTTTTTTATCTGCCAATGTATTTTAACTTTTTGGTTTTAGTGTTTATTAAAGGATTTTCAGTTTTGTTACTGCAATTTATACACACTTCGGATCTTGAACAATTTATTTCATTTTTTAGTAAATAATTTCTTTCTTTCTTTTTTTATGAATGCTATGATGGTTTTGTGATAGAATTCGGGTATAGCGAATACCGATAGTAGCTTTTGGTACAAAATTGTAGTGTTTCTAATTCCCTCCTTGTTAGTTATCCTTTAGGTGTCCCATGTCTTTGTGCCGCAAGGACAAAAGAAGCTGCATTTTTTTACTCTTTAACATAACCACGGGTTCATGGGTTTCGTCTAAAGGTTGCTGTCGACCAAGCGGTATGAGAAACAATATATATATCCTATTCCTAGCAGCTGTAATTGGATAACTCCTTTTATTTCACCAAAACGTCAACATTGTCTTCTATGGATGTAAGGCTTGGTATGGGTAATTATTTAAGCTTTTCATCTACATCCAGCCACTTTGCTGATCATTTACGATTATCATACAACATCCACTTTTCATTACAAGTAATGATACGGTCCAAAACATAACAACTTGTTTGAGGAATATTCAATAGAGTGCAATTCTACTTATCTGTCAACTCGTGTGGAACCCATTTGCCAAATTGTTTTCACCTCTCCAAACACTGCAAGATTTCTTGAAACAGTTGCTATGCTTACTGCAAGATCAACAGCAAGTTCTCGAACTATCATTGTAGAGTTAATTTTAACTTCAGAACATCAACACAAAGGACGCTTTCAGGTCTTCCCCGAGGTTCCTTTCTTGAACTCATATATCTTTATTTGAATTCCTCAAATCATTGTCTCACTATAGAAACTTTAGCTGTATCATTCCCAATATATTCATTAATGTTTCGTGTTGCTTGGGTAACAGAATGGCGGTACAAAAATGATCTGTTTAAAAAATTATCGTGGGATTATCATAGAAAAAATTATCGTGGGATTATCAAGAATTTAATTATTCTGTGTTCTGCCTGATTATTTATTTCCAATATGGATGACAGAATGATATATAATACTCTTATTTAACTTAATACTGGCAGCCAAATATTTTATAGAACAACTAAAAAGTTCATTTCACGTGAAACAACCTAATATATATACGAATCCACAAACACATATGAATGGTGGACACATGAAGTGTTGCCATCGAAAGGTTTAAACTGTATTGTTCTCAAATTATGGAAAATAAGTAGCATAATGATTTCCTGAAAGTGGAGGCGCTTGGTTTCAAACCTAGCAAGAAAAACTGAACATAATAAAGTACTAAAAATTCGTAGGTCAGAAACTCCATTGATTAGGATCAGCGAGGAAATTTCTAACCTCGAGGATATTCGTTCTAAATTGCCGGTGTCACAGTATAAAAACAGTCCTGTGGGAATGTTGAATCTGCTATTCTAACGACGAGATTAAAAGGAATATTTCGTAACAACGCTATTATGAAACACATAAAATTTATCATCATAAACTAATTTCTAAATTTGTATATTTAACTCCAAGTATCATAGCATTATCGCTGATATCGTTCTCACACAGACTTCCGAGTTAACCTGTAACTTGTTTCTGTTTACAAAGACATTAAATAAAACATGCATTCAAAGGAAGTGTTTGTCATACACTTATTTTTTGCATTTTTTATTATTATTATTTTGACATTCGTGATTTACAGATTGATTACCACATTTTTTTTTCGTAAAAATCAACTTTCGAGGGGGATCAGCCTTGTTGCAAAAATTCAATAAATAAATGAGTATTAATATACCTCCCTATCTACAATCCATTTCTTTTCTGCGCTTGTCTTTATTTTAGCGGGCATCCGATTATTAAAGGAACCTACATCAAGTTGACGGACATCTGATTATTAAAGGACCCTACATTATGTCGATGGACATCTGATTATTAAAGGAACCTACATTATGTTGCCGGACATCTGATTATTAAAAGGCCCTACATGTATAATTTAAAGTCCTTGTAGGAGGACTGAAAGCAGCCACTGGCTCTCTCAAGGAGGCTCGATAGGATTAGGGTCCTATGAAGACCCTGAAATGAAAGACCCAATTATGAAACAAGGGACTGAGCAAACCAGTTCCCTCATTTCCTATCTTAATTCTCATATTACCTGTCAACAACAGCCAATTCAGCTGTTATTCGTTACAATGAAGTAGGACCAACATACCATCTTAATTAAGGATCAAGTGGCATACGAATACAGTAAGCACTCTTTAAACCTACATTCGATGATTCGGCACTTTTATAATCCGGCACCGATCGAGCCGTTCGCTTTCGGATTTTTTCATGTGGATATTCGAGCGTTTGTTGACCTTGACCTTGACCTGATCATGACAGAGTGCTGTCCGCATTTTCAGTTTTCATTTCAGTAAAATTTAGAAATCATAAATCTGAAGAACTTATAACTTTTTTAATTCGTATCGATGTTTCAAAGAAGAGATCTGAAATGCGGAAGCAACGTGACATCAAATACTTTTCTAAACAGTAAGGCAAGCTTTTTTTTTTTTTTTGGTCATGAAGGTGCAAGATTAAAGGGCGTTTACTATAACTTTTAGTTGTCAGAGTTACCTCCCCGTGCAAATTAAAATGACCACTCAGAGAAATAACAACCTAAACACCTTCAGTACAATTTTGTCTTGCAGCAACAAACACCAACAGAACTCTCTTATTCTCTCCCGATCAGCAATGCTATTTGAACAATCTGCAAAGTATACCTAGACTCGTCTGTGAAAAAGTGCATACTGTCATTATTGTCTTGTCCAACTAAAGCTCTAACCTAACGCAATCGGGCGATTAGGAGAGAGACACAAGAGATCTTCTATGTCTAGTGATTATGAAGATATCAGAAACAAGGAGATTCAATAGTGATTGTGATAATGTGTTTGAAACGTATCGCATCGACAGACAGGGTGTCTGGTGGTTGTTCTCTAGGTTCTCCCATGCGAAATGAGAATGCGGGGCAGTTACCCTTAAAATGTCTTCCTGGCAAGGCAATGTCCTCCCCTCATCTGATATTCGATGGGCTGCTCTTGAAATACATCAGTGGGTCGATGGACTCATTGATGTACAACAACAAAAAAAGAAGTGTCAAAAAAAAACCATGTGTGAATATAAGAGGATATGTGTAAATAAAGTTCAAAATTCACTCTTGCTTGAATTTTCTACAAATAAAGTAGCCAGAAACATCGAGAAAAAGAATGTATACAAATATGCTACTTGTACAAGCAGCATAACTTTTCACTCTTATTTTTCAGGCAATTGCCAAGACGATTCTCGCACACCCACCATGGCAAGCAGGACTGACAAATGCGATTTTTAACCCAAACCCAAGATTAGGCTGGTACAATTTCCAAGATGTGATAGTAAAAAATATTGAAAGATAATATTCAAATGTATTACACCAAGAAATTTTTACTCTTAATATATGTCACTCTGATAATTCTCCTTGCTTTAGCAACCACAAAATTTCTTTAATGTTTCATAGAACCATTACGCTTTGATAGCATTTACAGTAATTGGAGTTCTGCTTCAGCAAACCGTTTCTTTGAAAAGCAGAAAACATTATTATTCTTTGTCGGTACATTTCGTAAATTCCTCTTCAATTAAAATGTGTTCACCTATTATGGTTCAGAAGGCTTAATTAAGTAACAAGGTAGTGTAAAGCAAAGGAAATCAGAAGTCTGTAACATCAAATTTGCAAGATCCAAACTGACAACATTGAAAAAAACATAACAAAGACTTCGGTGAATAAGTCGTACCATTTCATTCTAGTAAAATTATAGCATAATCTAAATATACATTTTCCTCATTACAATATAGACTCAAATTCCAAAATTTTAGATAATTTCCGAAATAAAACCCAAAACTTCAAGTAAGATCTTGAGGATAAACAGCCCTGCGGCCATCTTTTCTATTTGACTCTTTAGCCATTTGTTGAATGAATTTGATCTCTATGGATGCATAATTATAACTTAAAAGGGTGGCAGAGAGCATTGCTGTTATAAATGACTCCGATGCACATTCCATGGATGATTGTTTCTGGGTACATAATCCCACTGACTCGATCAGTATGGTGTAAATTTGTTTAATCTCTTTGAAGAAGACGGTTGTAAACAAAACGCAATCCACCCCAGTGGGGTCCCCAATTGGAGTATTGAGTTCATCCCTTTCTTCCACCGCCCAATCACTATTGTCTGCCTCCGAATCCGCTTCAGCTCGAGGAGACCTGCATTGCTGGGCCCGATCCGGGCTCTGACCCACTTTCCGGCGACCCGGTTCAGAGCTTCAAAAACAACCTCGCCGCCGCCGCTCCCTCAAAGCGAGCCTCGACATTGAACTTGAAAAGTTGTTCTTCGTTGCCAGTCCACAGAACACAAATCTTGCGAGGAAACATGGTGCTCAAGGTAAGCCTCGCTTCATTATCGTTTGCTTGTTTCTTCGAATTGAAATTCTTAATTAGAAATTTTAGAATTTAACACTGTAATTATAAAAAGTTGTGTTCTAAATTATTTTCAATTGATTTGAGAAATATCATATTGATTTGCACTAGGAATTACGAATTAAAAAATTCTAATCATCGAATGATTTTTAAAAGAATAGCCTCGCTTCATTATCGTTCGGTTGTTTCTTCCACTGATGTTCGAATTGGAATTCTAATTTAAAATTCTTAATTAGAAATTATAGAATTTAACACTGTTATTATAAAAAATGTTTTGTTCTAAATTATTTTTGTTTAATTTGAGAAATATCATATTGATTTGCACTAAGAATTTCGAATTAAAGAATTCTAATCATCGAATGATTTTTAAAAAGAATGGTTTACTTTTAATTAGTATTTCGTAAAGAAGCGATATCAATTAAAAATATAAATATTGAAACTAAAATGATTCAACCATATTTGTTTTAAATTTTATAATATTTAACAAAATTAAAATTTATGAGGATTTTTTTTTTTGTGTTTTATTATTATTATTTTTTAATATGTATGTATATTTTTGCAATATTTGTTTTATATTATATAGCCAGATTTCATTCTATTAATTTATATATATATAGAATATATCAATGTATAAATGTATTTTTAATGCTTAACGTTGGTTTCGAAACTAAAAAAAAAATGCAATAATCTTTTTAATTAAACAAAAATATATATGACCATAAGAGTTAAAAACAAAGAATGTGGACTGGATGTTGGGTTTGGAAAACAAAAAAAAAAAAAAAGCAATACAACATTTATTTACGAATATAATCAAAGGTAATATTTTCAATTGCTATGATCAAAGAAATGCTTTAATATAAATTAGAGATTAAGAAATTAATAGGAATAGGAATTAATTGAGCAAGAAAAAAGTAATTGTTAGAAAGATTGCAGATATAATGACAAATTCTAAGTGCCAGGATAATATTTAAGTTCCAGTATCCTTGATTTAATGAAATTTTAAAATTGATTTAAAAAGAATTAAATGTTACATATAATAATAATAATAATAATCAATTCTATCAAATTAAGTTATTAACGTGAAAATCATACACGTCTTTTCATATATTATAATTCATATATAAATTATTATGAGTTTTTCAGAATAATTATATTGCAGCATTTAATTCTAAGAATATAAATTGAAAATTATTTCAAATGTTGAAAAATATTTTCAAGAGCTTTTCCAATTTGAATGGTATTAATAATTTCGGGTTAAAATTTTTCGTTTCAATTTCTGTGAATCTATAATTTTATTTTGATAACAAATTCTAATTATATGTCTCGAACAAATCAATATTAGTGAAATAAAAAAAAAGTTATTTTTTAAAAAATTTATTATTATTATTTTTATTTATTTATTATTTTATTGTTCGTGTTTTATTTTATGAAGTTTTTAAATGCATACTTAAAAAATGAGTTGATTTTTTATCAAGCGAATAGTTAAGTTTATAAAGAATACCATTTCAAAATTCTATTTTATTATATTTTTGTTTCACTTAGGCATAAAAAGTGTTTATGTTGGCTATAATTGGAAAGAAAAATGTTTCATGCTTTTTTAAAAGTTACAATAACTCAATATATGTGAAATCTTATAATGAAATGTGTCTAACAAATATTTATTCCATTTCAACTGAATGACTGAATTATTAGCATTTTAGAGTTTTTGTATTGCATTTCATTTGGATTTTTGGATCCTATTTTGCATGTTTACTTCCAAAAAGAAGGTATAAAAAATGACAGTCGATAATGTAACAATTATTCTCGATATACCTTTCTAATTTTTAAAATTTAATACTAGAATAGGTACAAATATTTTTAAATTAATTCATTCATTTAAAGATTTAGCGTTATTAAATGGCCTCAAAGTACTGGAGAATATTTTGATTTCTCGTATTTTTTTTTTTTATATTAGTAAAATTAAAACATTTGGATTTTAATTATTAAAAAATATTTTAATATGAAAATAAATATAGTTGATACTATCAATATACAGTCCATCTTTTCAATTCAATAATATAGAAAACAACTTTTATTTTATTTAATTTCAAATTTAAATTATAACAACCATTTAAATTGTTTCATATTTTTATTTTACGCTATTGGATTAATCTTTAGTTAATAAGTTTCGATCAATAAAAATCCGCAAAAATGCTGTATTTTTAAAAATGAAAAAAAATATGTTTTCACAATTAATTTTAAAAGTTTGTTAATATATTCAAAAATAAAAACTTATAATATATTTTCTTAAATTCCTCCAAATAATTTCTTTAGATATTCTATCAACGAAAAATTAAAATTCACAATAGATTTGAAATTAAACATAATTTCATATTTCAGAAATAAATATAAAAAAAAAGTACACTACTATATACGATAGATTACAAGCAAAAAAGCATCGGTTTTCTATATATTTTATTTAACAAATAAAAATAATAATTATAAAATAAGTTATTATTAATAAATGAATGTTTTATTTAGAAAATAACAACCGCCTTCTTATCATATATATTGAATAAGATTATTTACAATTGTCCGAAAATTGTGAATAATGTATGCATTATTTTGTTGCAAAAATACAGTACGGACATTAAACCACCATTTTTATTTATTAATATTGAGTAGTGATGATTAAAGCGTTTAAATTTTAGTATTTCGTTTCATAAATTAAAGCGTTAAATCTTATCATGAATTCATCTTAAGGTATTGAAAAGAGAAATAAAATAATGATTCTTGAATTACTTAACAGTGTATAATTATAATCGCCAATTAATTTTTTTTTTTTCTTCATATATCAGGATTAATTGTAAAGAGCATCATAAAAAAAACTTTTAAATTTAAGTTTTTAAAAAAATATGATTAACTTTTTTTCTCCTTTTTCTTTTTAACAAAAGCAATTGTAATTCTTTAGAAATTCTTCTACTTATTTCTGCAACCATTTAGTATGTTGTCTAGAAATGTTTCAAGAATTGAAAATTCGCATTTTGTATTAGGAATTCTACTGTGGAAATCTAAAAGCATTTTTAAAACCAAATTAAAAAATAACTATCATAGTTTATATGCTTTTTTACGCTGTAATCTACTTACTAAACAAGAAAAATGATTTTGAGAAAATCGAAAATGTTTAAAAACGAAAGTTTAAAAATATCTTTTCGTAAAAATATAAATAAAATTAATTAAATAAAGTATAAGCTCTTGGTGAAAAATATAAATAGATATTTTGTTAATTTTTGGAGATAATTTTTTTATATTTTAGTATTTCGTTTCATAAATTAAAGCACTTAAATTTAACTTTTTTATTTCAAAAAACCTTAAAAATACCTCGTGTAAATTTTAGCAATGAATTTTGTTCTTACTTGAATGCAAATAATCTTTTAATTCAATTGAAAGAATGCTGACTTGAACAGGATCGAAATCTGATGTCTTACGAATAGCTACAAATTATTTAAATCATTCAAAATGTAAAATAATTAAATGTGGCATATTATTTATGATAAATTTATACTTCATTTGAATCAAAAGTCTTATTCAAAACTGGCGTTCTTATAAAAACTGGCTGCAGAAATTTTCACAATAAGAACAAATAATAATTTTTAGTTAGAAATTAACTGTTAAATAACGATTCGTATGTTTTAGTGGTAATTAAAATATAATTTTTTACGTTAGATCTAATCCAGTATGATAAGAATATTTTAATCATAATATTATTATTTGAAGCAAAAATCGTGGATTCTGTCAAGAATGACCATTTAAATATCTTAATTTTAAATGTATCAAACAACTATATATATGTATGTATATGGAGGTAAATATTTCTAAGAACAAATAATCTTAAATTTCATTTCAATAATAAAATGAATAATTCTTAAGAATCATGGTAAAATTATTTAACTATGTATACATGATGTGAAATATACCATAAATAAATAAAAATCATTTAAATGTTATGCATAACATAGTTTAAAAGTATATTTAAGTAATATTTCGCATGGAACATTTGCATTGATGTAGAAAAAATTATTTAAAAATGCCGGAAAAAATATACTAATTCTAATTTGGACAGCAAAGCTTTTTACTAGCAATTTTCAAAATCTATTATTTTCTGCACTAGAAAAATTTAAAGTGTGTTTCCAACAATATATTAAATGTATTATTTCATGTATAAATACGATAGTTCCAAATATTAAATTATACTAAATTATGCAAAAATTAATAAGAACACTGAATTTAAAAGGTATTTAAATGCACAAATTTTGTTTAAAAAATGAGTCAAATATGAGCAGTGTGTATATTATGGGTTACCAAAAGGAAAACACTTTTCTAAATATTTATAAATGTTGAATTTTTTTCTTCCATGAATTGTTTTCGCTGCAATACAGAAATTGTTTAGGATAAAGCTAAATTTTGTGAAACTATCGTTAGTGTATAAAAAAAATGCATCTGGATTTTTCATTCACTTTAATTTATCAATACTGTTGAATCTTATTTCTTAACTGATATTGTTAAATTAAAAGTTTATTCAAAATTTTATCAAAGTTTAAATTTAAATCAGAATATTTGTGACATATATTGCTTTTTCTTCATAATTTTTTTCATTGTAAATTAAAAAGTAATTTTAATAATTTTTAAGAAAATTTTAATTTATTTATTAATATAAATCATAGAAATGAAAGAACTTTTAAATAAAAGAAATCAAAAATGCTTCGCTGTAAAAAAAATTTAGAATATCGTTGTCGAAATTAAATTATATTTTAAGAGCATTTTTTTTTTCTTAATATACTCACTGTTAGTCAGTTTCTTAGTATTTGGAGATAAAAAAATTTTCATCTAGAACTTAAAAATAAACCCTTATAAAAAATAATAATAATAATAAAAGAGAAATGCAAAAATTTTCAGTTGGCAACATCTAGAAAATCGTCTGCGGAACATAATAAATGTTCTTTTATTTTTTCCAAGACCCAAAATTCTTTTTTAAAAGAGTCAGAAATTACTTTTAAAGCTATCTCATTAAAACAAAAATAAAGACGAATGCAACGACCGTGAAAAGCCAAGTAGTCAGAAGAAGTCACCGAGGCGTGAAAAATATCGTCTGATTCCCCCCACCACTGCTTCGAGAACCCGGACTGGAATGCTGGATGTCCCAGTGACACCATAACCCAGAGAAGAACGGAAGGACAAGGAAGATCGTTCACCTGTCACGGTTCCGGTTAAGCGAGGGCCGCGGTTCTATTTTTTGGGGTCGACCTTGACCCGAAGAATTTTTTATGGGGTCTCTTTTTAGAATGGAATGTTTTTCGAATGGAATGAATCGAGGCCTCACAGTTCAACTTCCGCTATTTTTAGTATTCTGGTGACGAAAAACAGGGGCAGATAGCAACCGGTTAATTGTGGGAATCACAAGATTCCTTGATAATTGCAGAGCATATCGAAATCGTCTCACGACTTATCGAATGGAAAGGTGATGAAACTGAATCGTTTGATAATGATTCGACCCTGCAAAATTGAGGATCAGAGTTGTCCATAGGTTCAAGTTCAAGGAAATAAAGGGGCCCTAACTTTGTGTTATTTATAGATTCCCCCCCTTCCCTTCTTAGCAAAAATTTAGGTTAGATTCCTCGTTACTTTTTTTTATTATCAGGGTCATAAACATGATAGGGCTTCTTACTTACCAAATGGATATCTTTAAAATAGGTTATTCAACATCGTGGAATTAATGGCAAGTGAAAAAAAAAGTTGCTAAAGAAGAGAGGCCCCATAAGATAGCGTTTCTCAAACTATGAAGCAAGAAAGGTGGAGGAAGCGTTTTGTATTTCGTATAAATAGAAAAATTATATCAATTATTATAAAAGAAATCGTATGATGAGCAGCGATTTCAATCATCGTAAAATTTAAAAATTGCTATTTATTCTTTCTCAGGGTCGACAACCCTAGCTCTTAAAAAGAAAAACATCTACTGTATTGAAATCTACCAGTAGGCAAACGGCCTTGGCCATGAGGGTGTTACGCCATTGAAGATGATAATTTACTCTTCTTCGGATTTATGAAGAATATTCTATTATCTACATGGTTTCATTGACATTTCTTCATTAAAAATAAACTTAAGAAATTGTCTTTTTGTTGGATACGCAATAGTCAGAAATTCCGACAATTAAACTGAAAGCCTTCAAAAGTCTTGATTGCTTATATAAACATCCATAAGGGTGGTATCTGGAATGTTCATACCTCCTTCACACACAAAAACTGTTTGGCCTATGGATTTATTGTGCCATTCTCCTGCATAGACAGGGAAATTTTCAATTTGGTATCGCTTGTCGAACCAAGTTTCCCAAAAACTTAATAGGCTACTCACTAGGCCCTTGATTTTAACATAAAATAGAAATTTTAATATTTTATTTTAGGAATTTATTGTTAGTGACTAAGTTGCTCGAAAGTGTAGGAATAGGTCTCCTCCATCCTGAAAGAAAAAAAAAAAAATACTGTGCATGTACAATATTTAAAGAAATCTATATATGAGTTGGACCTGAATGGCCGAGTGTCTAGCGCTCAGTGCCACAGGTTTCGGGTTCGAAATCCACTTTAAAACCGTAAGTTTCGGTCTAATATCATCGTAGAGCGTTATCTTGAGGTTTAGTCAATCTTCAACCCTCGTGATTCCTCGCTAAAAAGTGAAGCTGCATACTATCCTTAGCCATGGACCAGTCACCTGCGATGGGGTTTATTGATTTGGTGTAGGGCTTTCCTGCACCAAGAGAATTAGTAAATAAATATTATATGGGTTAAAAATCTTCATAGAAAAACTTTTCTTAATTTAATTAATATAATAGTTTCAATAAATTAAATAATTAATTAAATAGTTTTATTTTTTTTATTTGAAAACATGGCATTAAGGGGGAAAAAACCGTAGCCCCCTTCATAATACCACAAAACATTTCACACGGGTTTTTTTTTTTTTTTTTTTTAAATTGTTGTAAAGTAGATTTTGGCGCGATTTTGTTTTTAATGTTAATGTAAGTAAAAGTATAACAGATAAAAGTAATTCTGGGGTTTGCACCTTTGTTGAATAAAACTATTCCCTTTATTTTCAAACCTCCCATTTTTTAAATTCCGAATTGCTACTGTTAAAAGTTAATTAACATTTGAATTTAAATAAAAATCGCAGGCAGGCTATTTTATCGTTTCAATATCAACGATGACTAAATGTATATTTCAAGTATAAAAAACCTTCTTAATAGTTTCTTTGATTTTTCTCACAGGTTGTTTTCGGACTTTTCTTATGGGCGACCCTGACGGCGTCCTACACTTCGGAAGTGGCCGAGAACTTGACGGAAACGGCAGATGCCGACGACGCGGAATTCAGACAGGGAGGAATAGCTCAGCAGCTCATGTCCAGCTATCCTGGGGTGTCCATGGGCAATCTGTACGGCGGAAACGTTGGGGATACCAGCTGATGGGCGGTGCCGGGGCAGGGGGTCCACCGGGGGAGGAGGATTCAACATGCTGAGGAACCCTCTACAGGCCACCTTCCTTTCGGCCTCCAGACAAAGTCAAGCACTGGGTCAAGTCCTTCATGAACAGGAGACAGTACATCAAGCCTTACTATAACCCAACTGGAGGTCTGTCCTACGCCCCCAGCGAATATGGCGCCAAACCAATGTTTGGCGGTGCCAATGGCTACAAGGCCATATCCGTGCCTCTGCGACAGCTCCAGAAGTATTACAAACCTTACTACGCAGCAGGTGAAGGTGGAAGCCCACAGTACATGCAGTCTCCAGCAGGATCTGCACCAGGCTCCTGCAGGTGCCAGCTCTTTTGTAAGCTACAGCCCCAGTGCTGGTGGAGTTGGTTCGAGCAATGGATTGTGGCGCCAGCGAGAGTGCCAGCTCGGGCCACTTCACTGGTGGTAGCAGCGGCTTTGAGGGTGCCAGTGCCCTATACGGCGCCGGTGCACCAGCCAGCAGCAGTGGATTGTTCTTCCAGGTGGCAGTCCATCGAGTGGACTATTCTCTTCGGGCAATGGACTAACAGTGGGACCTTAGCGGTGCTGGAGGATCCAGGGAATCTTCCGGCGGTGATGGCTCCATGTACTACGGATCCAGTGGAAGTCCAAGCAGCGGTCTGTACGGGATCTTCGGGGAGTAGCGCAAATGGACCAGTCTTTTCCGTAGATGGTGGCAGCAGTGGAGGTCTGTATGGATCTGACGGTGGCAGTTCCTACTCAGTGCCAATAGTGGAGAGGAGGATATGGATCCAGTGGTTCTGCCAGCAGTATATTGGCGTCCTTAAACAGTGGATCCAATGGAGGAAATTATGGTGATCTGTACGCAAGTGGCGCCAGCCCATCTGCCGCCCTATACAATCCATCCAACGGAGACAATGGCAGGAATTATGGAAACTCCAACAACAAGCAGCCTTCATACACTGGTGCTGGCAGTAGTGCCCTCTACATCTCTTCTTCTGACGACAGGAGCTCTGAATCTTATCCTTCCTCTAAATCATCAAATGAGCATGCCAACAGCTTCAACGTAGACTCGGCCAGGAACAGCGAGACCTATTCTGTGTCCTTCCAGCCTGCTCAGTCCAAAAATCCTACAGTGGATTCCAACCAGTGTCCTATTCGGCCGACTCCGGAAACACGCAAGGATTTCAGAGAAGAGCTCTTCTTAAAGTAACCTGAGATGGTCTGATGAGAACACTTTGGGCTGCTTCTTCAGTCAAATAAAGCTCACTGGCATGGAAAGACAGTCCACCTAATAAAAAATCCTTATGTCATCTTTTAAATGTTGGTGTAAAAAGCTTTTCTGTAAGATCCTAGCCTGGGAGATGAGGGCAACTATATGAAAAAGGAATTAATTGTTTGTAATTAGGCTTACGGTTGTATAATTGTCAGCTGGACTGACATGGAGTACCTTTTCCTTCGGCAGGGATGGGATAAAAAAAGAAACGTTTTTATTCCAATCACTGCATCACAAAAGGATTCTTTTCTAAGAAAAGAACACAAGTTATCGTCGTTTCCTTTAAACATATTGCAATTGCAGACATTCAGTCTTTCGAATGTCTTTTATGTTTAAAGGAATAAGTATCAGCATTCATGCTCAATTTTGAATTAAAGGAAAAGAGAACTGTATATATTTATATGTATAATTTCCTTAATTTAATATATTTACTTTTGAAAAATATATAAATTATTTATACAGCTGGAATGTAATACATTGTTTCGAAAATTTAAGGCTTCAATAGCAGCTTTAAAATATTCAAACTGCAATGTACTATATTCTTGCTCTGTAATTTAAAAAAAAAAAAAGAAATACAAAACCTTTTTTTTTTTTTTTTTTTTTTTCTTCTACATTTGTATTTTATGAATATGAAATGTTTGGTTAATAAGGAACATTTTAATGAAATATGAAAAAAAATAAGAAAAATGTTTATTTATTTATTTATGTTTCTGAACTCTGTTGTTTCGTGTGCTTCTATTTAAAAAAATAAACGATAAAATTTATACTGTGCAGTGATTTTTTTTAATTACAGTAAAAGTACACTTTTCTTCGATCTTCTCTATTTTAAATTAAAGTAATTATAATGGGACAAAAGAAAAGGACGCTTGCATTATTTATTTCACAATTAAATAGTTTATATGTATAATATACAGTATAAATAAAATTCGTTTGAGAAATATGGTTAACTTAAAACTTATCAGTATTGAAAGGCAATTATTTTATTTCATTTCGCATAACAAAGTTATTCCAAAGCATAAACAGAATTAGTTGTTTACAAGACTCAATATTTGAACCATTTTGTTTTTTAAGCCTGTTTCAATCTTTCATTTCTTCCAGATGCTATAAGCCAGGCAATGAGCAGCCATTCTTAAAAATGTCAACAAAGAAAAGGATTTTCTAAAAATGCAAATGACTTGAATAACGGATAAATCTATTAGCAACGATTTCTGGACATTTTGCATTTATAAACTAATTTAGAGTAATTTTAATTTCATATACTGGAGATGAAGGCTCCAGCATTTCAGCGAGACACATGAAGTGCACATTTAATATTTAAAAAGCTAATATTTAAAAAGAAAGAAAGTCAATGTCAAGTGGGGTCCTGTCAGCAGTTTATTTGTAATTTTTAATGCTCGGCAGTAGTGCAGGATGGCATAAGTGGCGAACATCCCAATCAAAGTGGCCACCAACTTTACCATATCAACAGGAATAAAACTGTAACTGCAATTTATTATATTATTACGCACTGCAGTAAGTCTTTAAAAAGAATTTGAGAAACTTTTCATTAAAATACGATTAATTTAGAAAACTTAAATGCTACTAATTGGTGTATTGAATAATTGGTGTATTTATTACAGTTCGGTTTAATACAGAATATGTAGTATATATTCAACGGTCATGAGACATATTTTGGAGGGATGGTACATACATTTTTTTTTTTTTATAGGAATGTAGAGTCGGAAGTGACGCGTTGAGGAATGAATGCATTCTCAAACGAATTTCTCGCATCAGAGGCACAATGAGCCAACAGATAGCCATCACATGACTAGTTTCAAATACTTTGCCTGGCAACTTCGATGCGCACTCTATTTTGTTCTTATTCTGTGTTTTCATTTACGAGACTCCAGTTGACTCAAATGAGGACCTCGTCTCTCGACTATCTATTGCGGCTGCAAGCGTGCGAGAAACACCAGACATCTGTTTGCCAATCACGCCTTCGTCGCTACAAGTATGTATTACTGTGGGTGGTCGCCATCTTGATTCATTATAAACATTGAATCAAAAAGAACTTGCAATAATATTGTAAATATTATTATTTCGTGTCTCAATTTTTGTGTTCGTGCCTCACTTCCGCCCTTACATTCCTATACAAAAATATATGTTTTAGTAAGCTGCACAACCCCTCAAAGTTTGTTCCACAACTGTTGAATCACCCTGTGTATATATATATCTTAAATACATGCTTCACAGCATTTTGAAAGGTACATATAAGCATAGAAAGAGCAAAAAGCTTTTACACAAAATACTAACTCAATGAAATCAGTCTTCCTTGGGAAAAAAAAAAAAACTCATACAGTTAATTTTGATAACAACTGGAAAATGTAATAGCGATACTCTTATTTATTTGTGTACATTGTTAATAAATGTTACTTGCTCAGTTAATAAAAAAAAATTATATAATATTTTCTATTTTTCGCAAAATCTGCAGCTACTTTTTCGAAATTGGCAATACACACACACACACAAAAAACACGCCTTTTTTTCTTTATCTAACTTTAATCTCTGTAAAAAATAATAATAAACGGCAAATAAAAAATATGCTTTCAAAATAAAAAGATTAGATATTAGTTTTAAATAAAATTTTAGTAGATATATTTTAGTTTTAAGACCACAAATGCACAATCAGCCAATGAAAGACTGTACCGGGTTGTTAGAGGGAAAACGAATTTTCAGGTAAGCTTAAAAAAAAGGAAAATAAATAAATAAATTTTTTTTTGGTTTCTCATTGTTTGTTTTATTATAAAAGATAAACAAAGTACTCTTTCAAACATTCCTTCCCAAAATAATACAGTTGATCACAGCTCCTAAAAACAATTAGAGGATATTAGGAATTTTTTTATAAAAAACTGCAGATGAAGCAAAGTTTTGTTAATTTACGATTCATGGTTCCCGCAAGATATAATAGAAGAAAACTGAATAATTAAATTTTATTCATTATATAGTAGTACCTCGGTATACGTCCAACTTGATATACGTCCTGTTTGGACGAGAAACATTTGTTTGGAATATGATTCACATGCGTCAAAATCTTTATCAAACACTTTGCAAAGAAGTACCATCTTAACAAAGTCCAAATAAGCCTGATAGCATTGTTTAGAACAGTACTTCTCAAAATATTTAACAACCTACAAATAATTGCAGGCATACTATATATAAATTTCTGACCAATAAACATTCGCTACTAAAGCCTACAATTTTATATCCAGAGGGTCAACTCCACAGACAGCAACTTAAAGACGGCGGAATCTCAGAGGCTGCAATGGAATTTTTAACATTGAAAATCCCGAAGACGCTAGCGCTCCTAGTAGCTAATTATGGAAATTACCACTCCTATTTTCTGAGAAACCTTCTTTTGACGCATAAGTGCTGTTTGGCGACTTCTTATGTGAAGAAGGAAGGAAAAAAGCAATCAGAAAGATTAGTTGTTTGTAATGCAAACTATCTTTGAATGGAAGAATTGACAAGAAAAAGAGTAACTATATATTAGCATGTATTTATGAGCATATATTTCTATGGAATACCATAGGGTGAACCCATAAATTTTCTAGGGTGCACCTTTTGAGAACCACTGGTCTAGAATAACTAGATAATGTGACATTTTCGAATCATCCTGACAAAAATGCAGATTCTTAGGAGAGACTTTAAAACAAACGTCAAACCACCACCAAGTCTAAGTAGAGAAAATGAAATTTAACAAATGTATCTGCTCTAATTGCTTTTTGTATTTATGCACTTAAGTACTGAGAAGCGTTTAATATATTCCATACAACTTTAACAATATTAAATACACTGAAGTGACAAAAGTCATGGGATACCTTTTAATATCGTGTCGGCCCTTCTTTCGCCCGGCGAAGTGCAGCAACTCGACGTGTCATGGACTCAACAAGTCGTTGGAAGTCTTCTGCAGGAATATTGAGCCATGCTGTCTCGATAGACGTCCATAATTGTGAAAGCGTTGATAGCGCAGGATTTTGGGCACGGACAGACCTCTCGATGATGTCCCATAAATGCTCGATGGGATTCATGTCGGGCGATCTAGGTGGCCAGATCATTCGTTGGAATTGTCCAGAAAGTTCTTCAAACCAATCGCGAACAGTTGTGGCCAGGTGACATGGCGCATTGTCATCCATAAAAATCCCATCGTTGTTTGGGTACATGAAGCCCATGCAAGGCTGCAAGTGATCTCCAAGTAGCTGAACATAAGCATTTCCAGTCAATGTTCGGTCCAGTCGCACCAGAGGACCAAGTCCATGCCATGAAAAAACAGCCCACACCATTACGGAGCCACCACCAGCTTGAACAGTGCCTTGCTGACAATTTGGGTCCATGGCTTCGTGGGGGTCTGCGCCACACTCGAACCCTACCATCAGCTCTTTCCAACTGAAATCGTGACTCATCGGACCAGGCCACGGTTTTCCATTCATTTAGGGACCAACCGATATGCTCACGTGCCCACGAGAGTCGCTGCAAGCGATGTCGTTCTGTCAGTAAAGGCATTCGAGTCGGTCTTCTGCTGGAATAGCCCAAGAAAGCCAAATTTCTCCGCACAGTTCTAACAGACAAGTCCCTTGTACGTCCCACATTGATTTCTGCGGTTATTTGCCGCAGTGTTGCTTGTCTGTTAGAATTTACGACTCTTTGCAGACGTCGCCGGTCTCGGTCGTTAAGTGCAGGCGGTCGACCACTGCGCTGTCCATGGTGGGATGTTATGCCTGAAATTTCATACTCTCGGCACACTCTTGACACAGTGGATCTGGGAATGTTGAATTCCCTAACGATTTCCGAAATGGCATGACCCATGCGTCTAGCTCCAACTAACATTCCGCGTTCAAAGTCTGTTAATTCCCGTCGTGCGGTCATCATCACGTCAAAACCTCTTCACATGAATAACTTGAACAGAAATGAAAGCTCTGCGAAAGTACTGCGCATTTATACCTATTCTACGCGATGCTACTGCCATCTGAAAATTTGCATATTGCTATCCCATGACTTTTGTCACTTCAGTGTATACAAATAGCAATATTTTTTCATAACAAACAAAACACAATGACTCCCACATGAGATATAAATATCCGGTTGCAACAAAAGTTCTGTCCGTTTTTCCGAATTATATAAAATTGAAAACTTAGCCAAAAATACATCTATTGAATCATTAACAGAGAATGACAATGACATCTTCCCATCAGCCTTTTGATGTCTGTTTTTTTTCTATATATAATTTTATTAAGTTTCGCTTCGAAAAAAAAAAAAACCTCAACTGAAACCAAATTTTGGTCTAGCAAAGTGATTCTGTAAGCTTTTCAAAAGAGGCTCATCTGTTGGAGCAAGGCCAGAAGAATAAGGCGGTGAATGCCTCATTTCCCAGTTAAATTCTAACATTTTTAATCACTTTTGCAGTATGAAATTTGGCATTGTTATGCTGAGGGATAACACCTTTTCTGTTAATCAATGGAGGCTATTTTTAATGCAAAAATGCTTTTAAGAATCTTAGCTACTGCCAATCAACTTGAGCAATTGCTGTTGTCATAATGAACAGTTCATTAGATGAATCTTTTTGGATACAGATTTCTTCAAGGCTGTTGGATAGACCATGAATGACAATCAAACACTTTATTTTACTCTTATTATAGAGAATCACCCGATTTGTCACAGTCAGAATTTGAATCAGTGTCCTTTTAAAATATTTAAAAATATATATATCGTAGGAATGAAATTATTGTATAATCAAGTTGAAATTGGTATAAAATGTCAAAACAGACTTTATATAACAATTGATATACTTGGTGAAAAAAAAAGTAAATCGAAATGGTAGAAATATTGTATCAATTTTTGTCCAGTTAAAGTGAAAACTTTTTTTATCATTTAGATCAGGTGAATATGTAGATATGATTGGCCAGTTCCTCTATGTTAATTCATAAAAAAAAAAAAATTCTATTGTATAATTTCCTGCAAAATGGCTCAGTCACCCTAGTTTATTTTTAAGTGAAATTTTATTTTTGAAATCAACCAGATGGATCAAATAAATAAATCAAATCATCAATTCAGATAAATCAGAAAATGGATTTCAGATAAAATGTAAAATAATATTTTTTTTTTTTTTTGAGGGTCACATCATACTGATCTGAATATACTTTCAGATGAAGGTGGGAAAAATAATCTTATAAAGATGTAATTTCATAATAAAGTATAAAATTTTTATTATGTTTACATCATTATTTTTGCATATAAAATTTTAAATGTTTACTTTGATTATATAATCAAAGTAAACAGTATTAAATGACTAATCTTTTTTAGTTGATTACATAACAAAAGAGGAATCAAATTTACCTTATTAATGAAAAAAATTCATTCTTAAAAACATTAAGAATTGAAGATCTAATTTTTAATAAGATCTAATAACTCTTTTTTTTTCTTTTTTTGCAAAATAACAACTAGAAATTAATAAGCTTAATAGTGCTTTTTAAACTTCATTAAACTTATGCAAGGGAGTTCAGTATTAGTTGTTCATTATATTTTATAATTCATTACAGCAATATTTCTTTTATTTGCATAACTTTTGGATAAATTCAGATGAAGCAGCTTAAAAGGGCATATATCTCAAAACATCTGGACAAGTCCAAATCATGCAAGAGAATTTTGTTTTGTACAATTTGCAATTTGTATTATTTGATACAATTTCTAATATTAAAGAATAGATGGAAGAATAGACATTAATGAAAGAATAAAAATATATGTTATTGATATAAAAAATAAATTTTATATTTTATATTTTACTGATATAAATCTGTTAAAATATAATTACAAATCAAATTTCATGCTATAGATATTTGTAAAAAAAAAAAAAAAAAAAAAAAAAACTGAATAAATATATGGCTTTAGATTCAAAAAATTATTCGATTTAATAACATAATACTATTAAAACATTTGACATGTATCAATAATTCTAATGAAACTTTTAATTTTGCACATCTTTTAATTGTTCATGTAGAGTTGTAAAAGAGAAATAAGAAAGACTGAAAATAAAGCATTTGGTCACTTTTATTCCTTGAATAAAAAAACACAGACATATATAATGAAATAATTGAAAATAATTTCTCATAATTAACACCATTTTTTTTTTGTTGTTGTCAAAGAACAGACACAGAAGGTAAAAAATGGCTGTTCCTAGAATGACTAGAGCATCGATTCATTCCGATGGCATTGTGTCCCAGACACATGCAACACTCACATCTGTACAATCATCATAACAAATGAAGTGTTTGTTTAGAAATATCGGTCCACACAGAATGCAAAACTGTACATACCACAAAAATAGTGTTAGGACTACGGTGACATTGCACAATGAACGCAGCATCCGATGGAATGTTCCATGCTGGCGAAGAGATGTCCGAAATGGAATGAAAATGATTTTCCTGAGAGCGAGATATAGAAAACCAGTTCATGCCTCTTGTCGATGGACATGAATTCTTCCGTGTAGTGTCCGCTGTTTATGAAGGGATGAGTCGCCCAGACAAGTGCACTTTATGTATTGGTTCCAAGACAGTTCCTCAGCAATTCGTATATTTCGGAAAAAGAGGGCCGGTCGTCCGCTCTACAACACAAAAGAAAGAACAAGGCATTTTTAAAAACTATTAAACGTTATCAATTGTCCATAATATTCACTAATTATCACATATAAAAGGCAGTTGCCAGCATTTTAAATTTTCAGCAAAAGTCGAAGAGTTGGTTGTTGTTGTTGTTTCTTATCCCACTTGGCTTGCCAAGCCCACACGTACTTATGATTGAAGGGGAAGGAAGCAGCTTTGTTGTGATGGAGCACCCGTAGGTAGAAGCCTGACTTTGGCTCCATGACGCTCTTACAGTCATTTATGAGACCGGTACCTACGGCTTAAAGTGGGATTCCGAACCACTACAAACATCCATGGCACTACCGGGATTCGAACCCAAAACCTGTGGCACCGAGCGCCAGACACTCAGCCATTCAGCTCCCAAATTTGTGATTGCCAACGGCACGCAGTGATCCCAGGTGGTCACCCACCCAAGTACTGACCGCGCCCAATGATGCTTGACTGCGGTGATCTAACGAGAACTGGTATATTCAGCATGGTATATGGCCGAAGAGTTGGATGTGCAATGATGACCCTTTATGTATTTGTGTGTATAGAAAGATGTGTTAGAGAAGGTACCATTACAAATTAATTTAAAAATAGTAAAGGAATGAATATGTCAGAACTACACTTCATCCTAAGCTGCTGTCTATGGGATTGCAGAAACACTGTTGCCCATCTGTGTAAATGATAACCTTGATTTATCGTATGAATACATGCTTTGTTACTTCCTCTCCTCACTACTGAACAGAGGAAAGTCAGTCAGATCAATCAATCTTATTTTGCTTTACAACACATAGAGGAACAAGACACTGTGTAATGTTTTCTGTTAGAAAACAAGTCCAAGTATCAATATCATAATTATGAAATTTACAAGAACTATTGAAAATCCTGTAGCAATCGCTGTGGAATAAACATCAAGCAGCCCATTACATCTAGTTGAAAACTCCAAAACCTCACCCCCTCTAAAGTTTGAGATACACATATCAGATGAATGGTTTTAATTTTATTTTTTTTTTTTATTTGCCTGCAGTAGATATTGCATGCATAAAAACATTATTGTTTGAGTTTCATATTTAAATGAATAATTGGTTTTTGATTATTATTGAAGTTCTTAATTTTACTTTTTGCTTAATTTACTGATGAATCATGCAATAATGCCTACAAAATAAACATTAGGCAATCTGCATTTTCAATGTTATAAAATGATTTAAATAAAATGTTTGGTAGCTATTGATTTATCAGAATTTGAAAAGGTAAAAAACTCCATTTCAAGTCAAGTAAAACAATTTTAATGCAAACATGTATTATTTATCATTATAAACCGGCTATCATTAATATTGGAGTAATTTTGGCACTTTATGTGATATTTCTTTTAAAATAGCATAATTTTGTTTGACAAATTGGAATTTTTATTGCATCAGCAGAAAAAAATTTACAACATTAATCAATCTTTAGTATATAAAGAATAACATATAAGCAACCTACTTGTACAACCAGCACTTCCTCATCACACTGTACACGTTTTCTGGGCAGGCATCAGGCTTTGATAACCGTTCGTTATGTTCAAACATTTGCAGTATATCTCTCCCAATCATTCCCTTTAAAAGATATATGGAAATATAAAGACTGATAAAATATATTTCATATAAAAATTGCATTTGATTTTATTTACAATTAGAAAACGGAAATGGCAACATAAAATACATTATGAAAAATATATTTGAACTTTTTGAATATAAAACATCAAATTATTATAATTTAAAAAATTAAATTTTTAACCAACCTCTTCCTAGCAATTTAATACAATAGATGTACTAAATGCAATCAGAAAGTTCAAAAATTATTGTATGTATTGGAATTATATCTAAATAAAATTAACTTTTTTTACTACTTGACTTGCAAACATTGGACACTTCATACTGATACAGCAAAATGTGTAGTACATTAAACATTACCAGAGTTCAACAAGGAAGGTTTGCTGACTCTACATAGAAAAAAGCAAAAGTGGAAAACAAAATATTTGAGAAGATTTTCAAGGGTAATTGTTTCATATATATCTTATATTAGAGAAAACCCAAAAGAATTTCAGCCAAGCAATGAGCCATTCACACACAATCAAATTTAATTTCTCAACATGTTTTTGTTTTCCCACTCTAAACAAAAAAGGATGCAGTTCTAAGAAAGACATCACTTCAAATGAAAAAAAAAAAAAATTTTTAAAATATAAATAATGATAAATCCTATAATCACTTGAAGTGAGAGTTATTTATACATTTACTGGGTGGCTACAGAAACCGAGAAAAAGATTTCCCTGACTAAACTTATAACATTTTCCTGACTTATGGCTACTAATTATATTAATTTTCTGAACTCTCTCTACTCAGAATCACTGTATGTGTACAATATACCTTATTAAAAATACTTTTTCCAGTTATTTAAAAAGAAAAAAATAGTGTATTATCAAAATATAATTTTTTTAAAAAAAAGAAAGAACATCCTATAAAAATCTTAATATATTACGATAAGCCTCTGAATTTTTGCAAGATAACACCACTTTTATTAAAGAAATACAAATCAATTATTTCATTAAAACTATTTTTTACTAAGATTATTAACAGGAATTTAAATTATTTATTTTAACAATTGTCTTCATTTTTAAGGAATTTATAAAAGAAATAGCAAAATGCCAGGAAATGGCAATTAGCAATTACCCAGCTTTATTAAATAGCATATATAAATATTGAATATATAGTGAATGTTTTACTCATGTTACAAGAATTTAAGAAAAGAAAAAGAAAATTCAATATAATTTTATATTATCAAAGTATTGCCACAAGTTAAAAAACACAACAAATATCTAACAAAATATTTTTGTCAGTCAAGGTAAAAATGCCTGAATCCTCATGAAAAAAATACAAAAAGGAATGGCTCAATTGGTGCCAGATTATAGAATATGCCGAAATATTGAATGCTATATTAGAAGGCTTACTGTAATTTTATTGTTTTTGAGATTTATTTAATATTGATGCAAAAGGCTTACACAGATAAATTGCAAAGTAGTTTGGCTAGATCATGACAATTCCTTGTGAGTTTTTGTCAGAAGTTAGAAATATTATCTATCAAAATTTACAAAAATTGTAGTTTTTACTACATTTACTTCCAATGAGTGAATTAAATGTTTACTGATAGTATATAATAGCTTTTCTTATAAAAAGGAATTAAGTTTTCTTTTTTGTTTCATCACAATTCATAGCATCGACAAGCAGTTGTTATTCCCAATCTTGTAATACTATCTTTAATACTAACTTGATAAGGCTTTTCTCCATAAGACATAGCTTCCCAAAGTGTGATGCCATAGCTCCACACATCAGACTTGCTGCTGAATTTGAAGTAATAAATGCACTCGGGAGCATACCACTTCAGAGGCCACTTCCCAGCAGTCTCTGCCTGAAAAGATGAAAAAAATTATTCATTCTTTTTAAATTGAAATTTATAAACTGAAAAAAGATAGTCTTTTCTTCAAGAAATGAGAATTCAAAACTACTGAAGGCAAATTTTGTACAAATAAATCTCAATCATAAAAAAAAAAAGTAATCAAAAATTACTGATCAAAATTCAATTTTATTCAATAAAAAAAACTTGAAAATTTTATTGAAACTTGTTAATGTTTAAAAATAAACATATTATAAATTTTAAAAAGATGATAGTTATTTTTCAATAATAGTTTCATTTAGTTATTAACTCTAATTTATACCAAACTATCAGTAAGGTACTCTTATGACACTAGAATAAAATTATATTTAATTTGCACTGGATTGTAAATAAAATGTTGTGAGCTATTTTAACCATATTTTAAAAAATAACACTATTTACATTAAGAAAATTTATAATGCAAATAAAAGTTGAAAAGCTTTTACCATATAAGATGAAGTACATAAGACACAGTTAAATACATCGGACAGAATTTAAAATATATTAAACCTTAAAAAAATAGTGTTCTTTGAATTAGGATTATTTATTTAGGATATTTTGATAAAAAAAAAAAAAAAAAATTTTAAAATAGCCTTTTTTTAATGAAATATCAGAAGTTTATCATTTTTTTTAGGGGGAAAAAAAAGTTCGTTTTTTTTTTTTTGGTACTTTAAGAACTTTATTCTTCCAAAAGAAAAAATAGATTGGATGCAGGTTTGCATTTTACAATTCTTTTTTTAAATTTAGTATGAAATTACACTACTTTATTATTCTTTTTCAATGTGCATGCCCTACAGTGAACATAAACATATTAGGAGCTATGCTATTTTTGCTATCCTTTTTTATGCTTTTCTTTAATTTTTTATGCTATCCTTGCATTTGCTTACCCTGTAATATTCTTTTCCCAGTCCAAGAGCTCTTGACATTCCAAAGTCACTGATTTTAACGAAGCTTTCATTGACCAGAAGCACATTTCGAGCTGCCAGATCTCTATGTACAAATTGTTTACTCTCCAAGTATTCCATTGCAGAAGCCACTTGAAGCATGAGCACAAGAATTTCACTTGGGCTTACCTCTCTGGAATAAGAAAAGCCAAAATTGCAAATGCTTATAAAAAATAACAACAATCATCATGCAAATAAAATTTTAATATGCAGTTAAAAATTATAAAATATTTTATATACTAAAAAAATTTACCAATGAATATAAACTTGCAAAACCAATTCTGTATAATTTCTAAAATTATGTTAAATAAAAGGTATATAGGGTAATATCATAGAAACTTTAGAAAGTTGCTTGTCATATCATGTCTCGATGATTTCTTTGTCTATGAACAGTGCAATATAATATACCTTTTCTCCTAGATTATATTTGTTATTATCAAACATAAAAGAATATTTAATATTATTTTCAATTAGAAAAATTAATGATTATTTTTAACATAAAATTTTTGTGAAATCACCTTTTAAAAAGTTAAAATCAAAATTTAACAAAAATATTTTCTAAATATTATTTTAGAACTAATTTAAATTTATTAGATGATGAAGATGTTGTTTTTATTCAATTGTATGAATAAAAGTTGTATGCAAATGTCACAATATTACAAAATATTTTTTATACACTGAACAAGATAACAAAACATAATATTCTATTATGTTTTAAAAGAATATTTTTAAAATGTAGGTAAGTTAAATGTAAATATTTGGTCGAATTATTATAATATAAAATTAAGATTCAATTGATCTAATAAAAAATAAGACATTTTCTCTAAAAATTACTTCATTTTATTTAAAAACAAGAAATATTATACATTTTTCAATACGAGAGTAACTATTGCTCAATTTTTAAAATAATCAACTGAAAATTCATGAAAATGTTCCTTAGATTTGAGTTCAAAGAGGTGAAATAAATATACTTTTAAAGCCATTTCTTATCTCACTCACAGGTGATTCTGGATTTTATAATAAAAAATAATAATAATAATAAATAGATAATAATAAAAATATTTTTTAAATTAATTTATTCTTGAAATTTTAAAATGATTTTTGACTTACAGATTTGAATTTAAAATTCATTTCTCAAATCAAAATAACCCAATTAAAAAAATATTTTGATCCCTGCATAATTACCTTCCATAAATTAAAATACAAACTTAAAACACATCTAATAATTATGCTTCAAATTTTAGTAACACAGTGAAATCAATTTTATCAAATAATAAGCAAATTTATTTAGTTAGCAAATTTTTATTTATTACATAGATAATAATTAGTGTACTTTAATTACATTATTATAATCAATCTTTAACTTTAATACAAAAAAAAAAAACCCAAGAATTTTATTAAATATACTTAAAATTTGAATAATGAAACTTGCTAATGAAATTATACAGAAATTGATATCACTTGAAAAGTTGCTAACTAAAAAATTTATTTATGGAATGAATATTTTAGAGATATTATGAATTATAAAAATATAAAGCAATTTTATCAATACATTTTGCATGTATCTAATAAATAAAATACATTTCATAAATTCGTATACTAATAGTACCTGTGAATCTTCAAATATTTGCTCAAAGGACCCAAGGGAGCTAATTCCATAACTAGCATAAAAGTACTACTATCAGAAACACCTAAAATTAAATGACAGATATTAATTCTGGTTGGAAAGACAATTAAGACACTATTAAAAATATATTTTAAGTAAAAAGGGAAATTTATAAAATAAATCCTCCTTTGAACATTAATCCACCTCTATTTAAAAAAGAAATGTAGCATTTTAACAATTTTAAAATTATTACACATAAATTATTACACCTTATCAATTTCTGAATTACAACACAAAATTTGCATGTCATTTCAAATGAGTCTAACATGTCTTAAAAAAATTATAAACTCATTATGAATAAAAATACACCTATAAGCAATATATTTTTCTAAAATAAAATAAAGATTCTTTTACTAATATATTATACCTTAAATACTAAGGAATTACATTATAGAATTTCACAGAAAATTATTTTTTGTACTCAAATTACTGCAAAAATTAATGAGTTGACAAATATGTTTAAATAAATTTTAAAATCTAAAAGTAATAAGCCTTTTTGTATCTAAGAAAAATTTGCAGGCAAATAAAAACAAAATTATTATAATTTTACATATTTAAACAAATTAATTTATCATATCAACAAATTAAGTATGAAACATTATTTATACATAAATTTTATCTTCAATTTCAAGAAAATTCATTTCATTATGAATACTCCATTTAAAACATTCTTAAAAAATTAAGTTCAATGTAATCAAAAGAAAAAAAAAATGTTACCAACCGATCAATCGAACTATGTGTGGATGGTCAAGAGCAATCATTGTTTGAGCTTCCTTCAGAATTTCACTCTGAAATATAAGAAATAAAGTGAAAAACATATCATAATCCTTGAAATGTGGAAATTAAAAAATGTTCAGAATAATTCATTCTTCTTCAGATCATTTATATTTTTGTAAATTAATAATACATGAATGTGTAGGATAAATCGCATGGTTTTATGAAAGGATGGAAGTCTTAATGGATAACATTTTTGCAAAAAGCGAAAATTATATCAGAAGTTCTATATTAACTTGATATTCCCTTTTTGGGAGGGGGAGTACACTCTTTGTGATTTTCATCAAGTTTCACCCACACTATTCCCCTCTCGGTCTGCTGCCCTCACTGTTTTTCTCAAAATTGTGATATCAGAACCGATAAACAATATTTGCCTCATCATTGCTTTCTTCTCCTTATTCAAACAACTTGAACTCGTAAAAAACCTGATATTTAAAAGTATAGTTTATCAAAGAAAAATTTTTTAACCAATGAATATTTAAAAAAAAAAAAAAAATATAAATATATGCATTACAACTTACTTTTGGATTAGGCACACTGCTGCTCTTCAGAGTTTTTATTGCAAATTGCACTTCAATGGGTCCCGAGGAAAATACCCCTTTGTAAACATCACAAAAAATTCCAGAACCTAAAAGAATAACATTAGACAATAGTATCATTAATGATTAAAATTAGTCATTGTACCATCAATAGCATTAGTGAATAATGTAAATATTAGCACTGTGCCAAACTCTTTTACTTGCTATTTCGTCATATACAAACGTTTCATAAAGTAAAATATATTTTACTATTGTCTATCAAAACAGCTTATTTAATACTTTAATTCCAAAATGGCATACAAAAAAACATGAATAACTTGCAAGAAGACTTAAAGAGATAATAACATTAAGCTAACAACTACAATCAGAAAAATCAACCAATTCATATCTCAGTAAGAAAAAAAAAAAAAATATGAACTTAAACCACAACTGAAATTTTTTTTATAGGTCTGAATTAGGCAGAATTTTTTAGCTGTGCCTTTTTTTTTTTAACAATTGCTTTCAGTTGTTTTTTGTAACTTCTAGAATCATCGTCAAATCAAATGCAAAATATTTCAACAAATTTATAGCTTTTGTTGCTAATCTGATGATATTTTAATCTTTCATTTTATGTCACTTATGTATAGTCTCTCGTATTACATCTGCTCTCATGTGTTTGGTCTATTTGAACAATTAACTTATTCAAATAATTTTAAATAATAAATAACTGTGAATTAACTAAAAATAAACAATTATTTACATATTTGTAAGAAAATGTAATAATATAAAACAGCAATTATATTAGCTTTAGCTAAATAGAAAAATTTTAAAAATATCTTGATGATAATATTAATTCATTTAAATAAATAGACATTGAAAAATTAAGTAAATCAGTAAAATTAAGTAAAACAGCTATCTTTGATCATCTGTGAATTATTGGCAGGAAATTAAGTATTTTTAACAGCAAGAAATCTCACCTATTTTCTCCTTTAAATCTATTGCTTTTTGATCCAAGTTCAGAGGACCTCTTCGACACTGTCTCAAAGTCAGATAAGCCAAATCAGATTCTTCCCTGGACAATGTATTATTATCACTAGAACCTAAGCAATAAACAAATTCTTATAAGTAATGTTTAAAAGAAATAAAGATTGAAGAAAGTGAGAATTGCAAACTAAACAAATGTTACTAATGTAAAAAATTTAAAACTTTATAATTTGTCAATAATAGTACTTCAATTTTGAAAACTTATATTTAACACACAAAGATTTAAAAAAAAAAAACACATTTTCTTCTTTCATTTGAAGATTTTTTTTAATTTTTATTTTAAACAGCGTTCATTTAAAATAATGAACTTCTAGAATATGCAGAGAAACATTCAAAGAAAATGAAGTATAAATACAGATACTCTTTTAAAAAAAACAATAAGAAATGAATAAAAAAAAAATTACTATGAAGATCTTTTAAAAAATAATTATTAAAATAAGTTATCAGTTATTATATATGTATTTTCACTTGCATATATATAAGATAAAACAAAGACATTTACTTATATCAACTAAAATTCCTTCAGGACAATGTGTCCCTTGATTTGCAGCTGTGGAAGACGGTGGAGATGGAACATCATTGCTAAGGAGACAAATTACATCACTGCTGCCACTGAGAGTAGCATACACAGAGGACGCATCATCCAGGCTCCCATTCATGATCTGATAGGAATCCATCCTGCTGTTGGAATCACTGTTGGGGAGATCACCGTGACTGGGAGCAAAATCATGGTATAAATCAGAGATCACAGAGACAGGCATCTCCTCGTTATTCACAACAGCAGGTGTCAAAGTGCTGGATTCTGATTTTGAAAGAGCACTGCCTTGCAGAAGATCTTTTTCGTCTGCAGCAATATCACTCGGAAATATATCTTCACTAAAAGATTCCACTCCAAACTGATGCAATAAATGAAATGAATTTATTAAAATTTCACAGTTTAACAATATTAAACATAATTATTAATGATTTTGAAAACTATTAATATTTTATTATAATTTAATACTCAAAATAAATTTGCAGAATTAAAATATATTATTTCATTTTAATGTTATAGAATTCCATTTCCATGTGAATTGTCACATTTTAAGACTAACACACATGTACGCACATATATGTACACACACAAAAAAAAATTCTGCACAAATAATTTGCCTCTACTAAACAAAGAGAAAAAAAAAAAATGCTGATAAATTTATAAAAAAATTGATTGAAATTTTTTTTTTTTTTAAATTTCAGAGAAGTAATGAAAATTTAAAAAAAAAAAAAAGAATATAAAGCATTTGCTAATATAAAAATCTTCTTGTGCTATTAGATGTTATTTACAATAAAAAAAAATTATGGAGTATTAAAAGAGAATCTTAAACTCTAACTTATATCATCCTTTAAGAATAACTTATGAAACATATGAAATATTCTTCATTTCTTCTAAAGTCATAGAGTTCTCATTTTTATACTAAACATTCACATCAAACAAAAAGAATTTTGCAAAAAATAAATATAATTCTTTATCAATGAATTTTTAATTTTTGATTTTAGATATCAAACTTTATAAAATTACAGATTATAACATTTCCTATCATAAAATATCTGTTTATATAAAAAAAAAATAATACAATAATATATGTATATTATAACAAATATTATTTTTTCAATACATTTTAAACAAATATAATTTGCTTGAGTTTAAAAATGTGACTAATAAAGGTGAAAGATTAAACTAATTTATTCACAAAATACTTACTTCTGAAATCTCCGTCAATGTAGGCGAGGTGCTACTGTCTACTGAGGCACACGAGTCACAATTGGTTTCTGCCCTGCTCTCTACAACTGGTATTTTCTTCCTAGGTTTTGGAACAGGATGTCCATCTAATTGACCATTTAGCGACGAAGCTCTGACCACTGCAAGAACCGGCTCACAGCTACCCCCTTCTGAAGAAGACAGGCGCATTGGAATGGAAGAGAGTTGGTTCTTGATCTTAGCATGAGACACGACAGACGGCGAAGAGGCACTTCGAATGAATGGCTGAGGAATAGGTAAACCATTCAGAACAGGTCTGTCAGATACAGTCCCCTCCATTGAAGCATTTTCTCCTAGGCTGATAGATCGGCCTGTTGTGGCCAGCGCTTCTCTATTTGCATAGACAGGTCCACTACGTTTAGAAGGCTTTTTCGCCAAGGACAACCTTGGTGCTGGCACAGGTACTGATTTACGCGATCTGTTTTCATCTTCCAAGATAGTCCTAGATAAGCTATGACCATTACAATTGGTCTGACTGTCGACTGACTTGTCTCTCTCAATTTTAGCTTTGCGATGGCAGGTGTCAGGCGTACCCTTCTTGCTTTTCCTTTCAGAAGTGACTGTTCCTTCTCCATAAATGAATAAAGACAAAAAAGCAGGTAAGAAGTCAAAACTTGATGCTTTCTGAATGTTCCCTTTTTTTCCCTCCTTGAAAGCAACATCATTCATCAAAGAACTCTTGCGAGAGCTGGTGGGAGGGGTTGAGGGATGATTGCCAATCAATTCAGGCGACATTCGCGAACGCACAGATCGAGTCAGATCACCACCTTCCAAGTTATCATCACTCAGAGATGGGTATAAGCTAGTCCGTCTGTGAGATGTGGATGGATTCGAGAGACTTGCATTCTGTGGGAGAGTCTGTGTGAATTGTGGAGCAACAGTTGAAAATATTTTAGAGAACAATTTCCGCTGATTGAGACTGTTCAGAAAACGACTTGCCTTGGAAGGAGGTGAGCCAGCATCTGCATTTGATGAACCTTGCCGCAGGGAAGAAGTTTTGTTACGTTCCAGCGTCCCACCACTGCTGCCCTGGTGATGATTAGAACTACTAGTCCTGTTGTCAGTTACACTGTCAGAAGTCCGTGACCGAGACGCGCTGTTTTCACTTGATCTACGATGAGGGATAACACAGGGATCTTGAAGTGAACACCAGAGACCATCACTGAATAAGGTGTAATGGCTTACAAGCTAGAAAATTTTCAGATTTCAGAGAAATTTAACATAAATGAATTGAAAAGGAGGAATGTTTATTAAATATTCATCATATTTCGTGAAAAGCTGCATTAAAAAAAGACATTTCTCATATGATAGCATGAATGAGTAAAAACTATTAGAAATTAATTACAAAATAAATTAAAAGGAACATCTTAACGACCATTTCAAAATAAATAAAAAAATACACAGAAAAACTTGTATTTTAAAAAAAATTTTATTTAATACTAAATACAAATTGTGTATTTTAAAAAAGAAAATTTATCTTATTCATATTTCTGAATAATTTTATAAATAATATATTGATTGTCATGGTGATTGCCATTCTCTCACAGCTACAATTAATTAGAACAAAGAAGTGGTCACTTTTAAAAATTATGTTACACGATAAAAAGTTGTTAAATTATTTCATTATTAAAATACCTTTTTTGAAATGATTTTAGTAATTATTACAAATTACTAATACACTCATTATCAATAATTCTTGAGATTACGATTACATTTCCTTTCATTAAAATAATTTTAAAATTTCTTTTGAAAATGCAATGGACTTGAAAAATTAAATTTCATATATAAGCAAGGGTAGTTAATGATTAATTCTACTTATTAAATAGTAAGAAATAATTACAGCCATAATGCTTGGAAAACGCTGCCCATCTTGAATAGCAAATTCCCCTGATGGTAAAACATCAATCTTGTAATGTTTGATACGCCCAGAGTGACTCAGACACAGAGCATAGCTACTATCATCTCTTTCCCGGACTCTAAAACAAATACAAAAATAAGATATTAGCAAGCATTACAACCTGGATTCATTACTCATTTGTGTGTATAAGTGAAAACATATTCATTAATCATTTTTTAAAGATGCAATATTCAGTACTTATTCCTTAATTCTGAATACTTGCAATAAAATATAGTCAACTTTTGTTAATTTTCCACTCTCACTCTTTCTATGCTCCTATTTTCCTTTTTAAGAAATGATGTGTTATCTTAAGATGCATATTTGTCATATTATGCTTTTTGAGTTTAAGCTCTATGGAAATGCTTATGAAAATATTTGTTTCAATTATACTTTCTCACTTTACAATAAAAACTCAAATTCCACATTGGTTTAAAAGTTCAGAGAAAGAAATTTTAGTCTTAAAAAACAGAAGTGGTCGGTCAATGCAGATTGATAATGATTATTTTTAAACACTACCAGTGTAACAAGTATAATTATGTAGTATTACTATAACTAACAATGTAACTACCATATAACAAGAAACTGGTAGACTCCACTGTGCACAAGGAACACCTAAAAATGATAGAAAATATTTCTTATGCTGGTGTTTGGGATTTGCAACTCAAAACTATCAGAAACGAATAAATGTTTGTACATCACTAGTCACAAGAAATGAAATAATTTCTTAAGAATACAGTGACTGGACATAAAAATTGGATACTGGATATGCAAATATTACTATAAAGAAAAAAAAATTTTTTAAACAACGGTTAAACCCAAAAGAAAAACCTCTTCCCATCATTCAGGATTACATACAAAGAAGATTTTATACTTTGCATTTGGTAACGCATGGCAAGGGTAGTTTATTTAGAACTGACTGACAGTAATCGAATTATCACCTCAGATACCTGTTATCCACAATGAGAGATTTTATTTTGATATTATTTGGTTTCATTGTCAGTTAACCACCAACTTTGTGGCACATTACTAGCATTTAGCATAGAAACTTATTCATTTAAATTGGAGGACTTCATTCTGATATTGAATTTTCTCTTCATTATTTGAAAATTAAATATATCAGTATGCAAGCATTACAATAAAAAATATGATAAAACTTTAACTTTAAAAGTAAACAATAAAAAAGACAGGTAACCGAGATTCGAAAATAAATTATATAAGTCCAAATTTCTCTCTACAGAAGAAGAGGCAACATATCACCACTCATTTATGACTGAATTATCCTTGAAGATCAAAAATTACAAAACTATGCATTCAAGAATAATTTCAAATATAAAACAATTAGTTTAGTTAAACAGAAATTATAATTTATGCATGTAAAGAATATGATTTGTAAGATAATCACTGAAATAGATTTTATTTTGACCTAAGAATTAAAAATATTTTTCATTTTTATTCTGTCAAGCGATATTTTTTTTTTTTTTACTGAAATGGGAAAAGCAATGGTGAAAAAAAAAAAATATTGATTTGTGAATACAAAATTGTACAAATTCTTTCATTTTAAAACAAAAACAAAAATATTTTTCTTATATAAGAATCAATCATAGCCACTGAAAAACATAAATAAAATTAAAAACGCCTTTTTACTGTCGCCGTTGTTTTTGTCAAATTTTAAGAATAATACATATAGGGCTAAGAAGGATTTGATTATATTTTATTATTTCTCACATTCTATTCTTCTAGAAAAGAACTTTTTCCTATACATGCATTAATTTCATTTTTAACCAGGAAAAAAAAAACTTTAAATTAACTTGCTTTGAAAATAAAAATAGCCCAAGTTATAATTTAATAGAACTTAATTTTGTTATTATTTTTAAAATGCAATATAAAAATAGTTTAAGTATAAAAAGAAATTTTAATGTGCTTCTAATAAATTAAGCATAGCATGAAATGCTCTTATAAAAATAAGCCTATGTACAAGTTAATTTAAATAATACAAAATGCATATAAATATGCTTAAAATGAACTTAACAAATGCTACTAAAAGAAATTAAACATAAGTTTTAATATTGGTACTAAAAGACAGGAAGAAAAAAAATAATTAAAAAAGCGAATATACGCATTTTAAATTCTTTTGTAACAATTTTACATATATATAATTTTAAAAATATCAAAAAAATATTTTAACGTATTGCAGAATTATAAAACAATCTGTAATATCATCTCAATAATAATATAATATGCAGATTATTAAATATGTTACGATTCATACCTAAACAATCTATATGAAAATACTATTTGAAATATAATTGATAAGTATCAAATAATTAAAAATATAGTTGTAATTATTAAATATTTCTTACAAAAATTTTCCATCTTTATGGCCACTTTCTTCAATACTTCTTTCTGCTTCTATTCGTGAGAGAGGACCATGATACCATGGTTGAATCTCATGCAATGTCTTTGTAATTAGTAATTTGACATCACTATAGTTTTCCGTTAGACTGGTATCCAATTTGTCTTCCTATAATCATCAGATAAAATTAATTGTTTTAAAATATTGTACTCCTTATAATACCTTTTGTTATATACACATAATAAAATTCATTTAAAGTGGAAACAAAATTGAGCAGTCAGAAATGTATTTTCAAATGTTAAAGATGATCCTGGTTATAACAGAGAAATTAACTATTGCGATTTTGTTTTGAATGGGACAGGGATTATTCATATTCATACATCTTCATGATATTTTTGAACCTGTTAAACATATTGACCCTTTTATAATGTCGGACACCAGTAATATGAATTTAGAATAATTTATTGGACAGAAACAAATTGTAAGATATTGTAATAAAAATTGCCAATAAAGCCTTATGCTCAGAATGAATGAACAAATAAAGCAAATAAATCTAAGATTAAAATTTGTATCTTAAATTAAATTAAAATTGTAACTTTTCTAACGTATTCAATGAATTTATACAGCATAGTTAACAGCATTTAAGTATTTTCAAAGGATATTGCATACTTTTAAAGTTTCAAAATATTTCTTGGGATTTTTAATCACTCAATCATTTTTCTTAACTATTGCATGAAATTGATTATTTCACAGTAGAAAAATATGTATGTCTACAGAAAAAAAGATTACTTTACTCAGATTTATGCAAACAGCAAAAAAAAATTTTTTTTACAGGATTAATAATTTGTAAAGGATTACCAAAAAATACAATGAAATTTAATAAGTAATAAATGGCAAAACTTAGCACCAATGACTAGAGAATAAAATCAAGTGATAATATAACACATTGGTTAGCTTGCTTAAAATACTATTTCAGTCAATTATACTTTGTTTATTCTTAAGAAGATTAATATATTTAATAAATATGTTACTTATAAAACATTGTATATACACTTTAATGACAAATGGTACATTGTAGTAGATGATATTCTTTAACTTGATTGTATTGTTCATACTGAGAAAAATGAAATATCATCATTTTTCTTTCAAAACAGAATTGAACTTTATTAAATTCTATCTTTTAGTTTAAAAAAAAAAATCAAAATACATAGGTAAAACACAAATATAGATATTAATTAGCTAAGAAATTACAATAAAATCATCAATAATCAACAAACATATAAATTATAATTTCTTAATATAAACTGACTGTCTGAAATTAAGAAGTCTTGTATACATGAAACAAAGAGAAGGGTTATTCAAAAAGATTCAAAAACTATTAAAAAAATTGATGGAATATTTATGATACTAGAATTTCCATGGAAATCCATTATTGTTTCTATAACATCATCAAATTCATCACTAAGATTGACAACTTTTTATCAAATATATCAGTTGATAATAAATTTGTATCTAGACTTTTAATTGTTTAAGTAATCATTGCAAAAAATATTGATGGAAGTTGACTGATGATGAACTGCATTGATTGTAAATAAAAGTGTACATATATTATAAAATCTGGAAGTATCTTTATTGTGGAAGTAGTCATTTGTTGAACCAATCAGGAAACCGCAAATCATTGTGTGGGGAAAACCACAGACTTATATTACAATTAAGCTTCAAATTAGTTCATATAAAACAATATTGCAGTAATGTCAGGGAAAACAAACAGTAACTTACATCTATTCCCCATTCTTTCCCCTTCTTGAGTATAGCTTTACGGACGGCCTCCTCTGTGACTCCCCAGTGTGTAAGCGGTAGGACTGAGTCCAGAGACTTATTACAGGGCAGAGTCGGCTTGCAGGCCAGTCCTTCTACCCCTTGCACTAGCTCCACAGGGCCAGCAAATTTCTGACGGGGCACTCCACAAAGCCCCACCTCCCCGGAGCTCAGCTTCTTAATACGGTAGTGAAGCACACTAAAGGAAGGAATTATAAAAATTATTAAATGCTTTTAACTAGAAACAGTAGCCTCTCAAGACAATGACGTTTATTGCAATGAACAGTAACAGACACACTTTTTAATTTTTGAAATTAATAACTTTAAATTTTTGAAACACATTTATTTCAAAAATTTAAAGCTGTATATTTAAGTCCTTGGTTAAAAGGAGTTTTTCCTTTTATATTCTGACATGCACAATATAATGAGGGTTAGCTGTATTACAATTTATTTAGATATGATAAAACAAAATGTTATTGGTAGGATACAATTACATTAAGCATACACAACAGCTAGAAAAGAGTGAAATAATGTTCCATTATCAAAATTCATATCTTAAGTCTAAGTTTATTTCTTAAGTTAAAATAAGGCATAAAAGAACTTTTATTTATAGAAATTTGCAAGATAAGGTATAAATATAATTAACCTATAACAAATATTTTTTGATTCATACATGCATTATGATACTCTTCGAATAAAGGTTTCAATTTTTGGCATTACTTAAAAACCTTTAAAATTATTCACATATATTAAAAACAATATTTTTCAAAGTCAACATATAACAAAGTATGCAATTATTTTTAAAGCACTAAAATATTTTGCATTTCATAATTACGCAACATTAAAAATATCCATCTACATCTAAAAATATGATATTATTTTATGGCATAGTGCCTTCCTTGTTGCTACACTTGGATTTTCAATAAACTTCTCACCAAAATTATAAAAATAAAAAATGAATAAGTTGCTCACTAATGCTTCAATATTCAACTGCAAACCATACATACATTAGCTGAATCTTCAAAATAAATTCTCTTATGAGTTTCATCAAGAGATTTTGCTATCAAGAATAGCTTTTACAAGCTATCCAAAGTATGAACAAACACATTGGATTTAAGTTTGTAAATGATTAATTTATAAACTAAACAAGAAATCGCTCAATTTACCAATAGCTTCTCATAGAGTATACCCAAATTCCCACTTTGTAAGGCCAAACAGAACAATGATAGTGATGTTATTCAAAATTACAATGTTTCTCTGTTAAGAAATTAATGAATTTTCCTCACTTAACAATTTAAATAAATAAAGAAAAAAATAACACACCTCTTCTGATAACAGTGAGAGCACATAATCAGAGTTACTTCCTACACCGATAGTTACGTATTGCT
>BPLR01016037.1:0-21626 GCA_021605095.1 Caerostris extrusa | reverse complement strand
CTGCCTATGCCAGCTGCATTAGAAAAAAATATTTTGTTATATGTCAATAAACTAATAATGTCATACATATCAGATTAAATAATTTCTTAAGTAAAACTCATTCTAGAATAACTTTTATAGGTATAAATTTTTCAATGTTTCTGATATTTTTGAAGAAAACTTGCAAAATAGCTCGACGAAGCGAGAAACTGTAACTTGTAGTTCATGGGAATATGATGATTCTACCTATCAGTCAACTGTCCTTAGTGAAGTAAGTGAAAAACATGAATTATGTATATACTGTGCTTAGCATTTCGGGTGAATATTCGAGTGCTTGAACACCGCGATAATGCACTTTAAATAGGTCGATTTATCTTTATTGTTATATATAACCCTTCTTGTACATGCCCTCCTAAACGACTAGACTGATTTTTATGAATTTTTTGTGTGTGTTTGATTGGATCTCTGGATGGTTTAGATTCACAACTGACCCAGTAGGTGACTCTGCAATCGATATAATTATTCTGTATGTGTGTTTGTCACTGAAATCCTCCTAAACGGCTGGGCGGTTTTGATGAAATTTTTGTGTGTGTTTGAGTGGGTTCTGGATTATTTAGATTCACAAATGGACCCGGTAGGTAGTGGTGAAGGTGATATAATTCTGTACATGTGTTTGTCAATGAATTCCTCCTAAACAGCTGAATAGATTTCCATTAAATTTTTTGCATGTGTTTACAAAATTGGGAGAATGTTTTTAAGCTATCCCCTTTTGTTGTAAGTCATCACCAGATGCTCCTGCAGTATATCAACTTTTCTACCGTTCAACCCATCGCTAAGAAAATTGGCAATAATATGTATTCCAGTATAGAAAAAGGTTCGCGCTCTCCACTTTATTGTTACTTACCGCCAGAGGGTGCTGCAGCATTTCATCTTATATACCGTTCAAGCAAAATCCATGAAAATTAGTATGTACATATATCGGAACATGGAGAATATATTCGCATGTATGCATATGCAATTTTTCTACAATGCATTTTTTTTTTTTTTTTGGCAGGACAACGTATGCCGGGTTCTGCTAATCATCATATGTAACACATAATATTGTTTTCCTAAATCTTTGCTGAGTTTTGAGTTGGTAAAGAACAGCTGGGCTTCCGAATTCAATTCCAAAACCTAAGTGACAACAAGTGATCTCGAACTGATAGTTTTCATGTCTATGTCGGAGATGGACATTATAAATTTTATACCATGAACGTATTTTAATTGGGCCTTGCGGGAGTGTGGAGCAGGAAATGAAATCCCTAGAAATCACTCTTAGGGGTGTTCGTTTCGAATAATAGTGGCAAAATGTGGATGCAGTTTAAAGGCCTTGATGCATTCTGCGTAAAGCTTAATCTGCTACATATTTCCATTGTTGTGGCAAGTATCCATTATAGTGGCAATCGTTTTGAAACATACTATATTAAGTAATTTTTAGAATTGATAGCTAACTTAAATTGATTGATTGATGTAATTATATGTATGTTGATTCAATGGATTTAATTATGATATGTATATTGATTTAATTATGATATGTGTATTGATTTAATTATGATATGTATGTTGATTTAATTATGATATGTATGTTGATTTAATTGATTTAATTATGATATGTATGTTGATTTAATTGATTTAATTTATGATATGTATATTGACTTAATTGATTTAATTATGATATGTATATTGATTTAATTGATTTAATTTTGATATCTATATTGATTTAATTGATTTAATTATGATATATATGTTGATTTAATTGATTTATTTATATATGTATGTCGATTTAATTGATGAAATTATAATATGTAAATTGATTTAATTACGATATGTATGTTGATTTAATTGGTTTAATTATATATGTATATTGATTTAATTACTATATGTATGATTTAGTTGATTTAATTATGATATGCATATTGATTTAATTATCATATGGAATTTGACATTTATTAAATATTCTTTTCCATTTCAGTGAATTTAGTTTGTCATCGAGAATTGATTGATTGATTGTCCAAGTCTGTTTATATCGCAGGTATTTTGTTCTGCCGTAACGTTTAATTCTTGCCGACAAGTACGATTCATTTTCTCCTTTATTACTGAACTCAATTACCATGTATTATGATTTAATTAATTTAATTAATTAACGTTAAAATTCTATCTTTGCATGCGTTTTTATCATTATTTTCTGAATTCAGCATTATAATTAAATACTATGAAAAATAATCCCCAAAATATTTGAAGTATTTTTTATTCTGCATACCATAATAAAAAATACCATAAGATTTTAGTATACACTGAAGTGACAAAAGTCATGGGATACCTCTTGCAAATCGTGTTTTTCGCCCTGCGATTGCAGCAACTATGGCATGGACTCAACAAGTCGTTGGAAGTCTTCTGCAAGAATATTGATTTAATTCCATAATTGTGAAAGCGTTGATGGTGCAGGATTTGGGCACGAACAGACCTTCGATGATGTCCCATAATATGGGATTTTTAGGCGACCTATTTTCGTTGGAATTGTTCAGAATTTATTCAAACCAATCGGAACAGTTGTCATCATTGTCATCCATAAAAATCTCGTTTTTGGGTCATGAAGTCCATGAATGGCTGCAAGTGATCTCCAAGTAGCTTGAACATAAGCATTTCCAGTCAATGTTCGGTCCAGTCGCACCAGAGGATCAAGTTGCCATGAAAAAACAGCCCACACCATTACGGAGCCACCACCAGCTTGAACAGTGCCTTTGACAGTTTGGGTCCATGGCTTCGTGGGGTCTGCCGACACACTCGAACCCTCCATCAGCTTTACCAACTGAAATCGTGACTCATCGTAGGCCACGGTTTTAATTAATCTGGGGAAAACCGATATCTATCTTTGCAAGCGATGTCGTTTGTTATAAAGGCACTATTTTCTTCTGCTGGTATTCAGCATTATAAGCCAAATTTCTCCGACAGTTCTAAAAAAGTCCCTTGTACTCCAAATAATTTCTGATTTGAATTATTTTTTATTCTGCATACACATTTGTATAAAAAAAATTTGTATATTGCTATCCCAAGATTTTGTCACTTCATATTATCAATAATTTTATTTTATTTAATTTTCAAAAAAAAAAAAAAATCATGTAATTATTAACCTTAATAAATTTAGGTTAAAATAAGCATTTTTAAAAATAGTATTTAATGCTGGTTTTTACATTTTTTATTTTATTTTATTTTATATTTCAAAAACAATAATTTATACAATCCAGTTAACTTTATTAATATATTAGTTATTAATTAAACAATATGCAATTGAATTAAAAACATACATTTTCATTTTTTAAATATTTATTGTTATGCATTTTAAAAATAATCCACCTGAATGTAAGTTAAGTGAATTAGTTTTTATTTATTATCAGTAATATTTTAAGTAATAACATAATGTTATAATTATCTACAAATTAATTTTTAATCTTGGACAAAATAAATATGTTAGTTTTCGTTCTATAATAAATGTAAAGCAAATGTTAAATATGCTTAAATATTATATTAAAAATATAGTATATATATATATACAGTATAAATAGGCTTCTCTTTGAAAACGTTAGTTTTATTTCTGTACTTAAAGTTTCGAAGAACACTTTATGCTACAAAAGATGCTAGAAAAATTAAAGTTATATTTTATAATAATCAACTGTGTTCTCGGTAACAATGAATATATTTATTAAAAATATTAACAAAACATTTTGAACAATAATTTATCATTAAAAATAATATCATATCTTTGATTGCAAAGCTTTCGAGGTCGCCATACGTTGTCTGGACCATCCTTCGTAAGAAGATTTATACTCTGAGCTGGCAATCAACATAGCCAATATTATTCGGAAGCACCACGATATTTGATTTTCTTGTATTCTTGAGGGGATACAACAATTACAACAACACAACGCTAAGTTGTATGTCATACTTGATTAGCCTAAAATAATAAATTTCGGACTCTAGACCTTACGCTGTGGCAGCCTTGTACAAAAAAAACATTTGCTAGAAAGAAAATTACTTCAAATGCTAAGCAAATTCAAGATTTGCTAGAAAGTAATAAAATGATGTTTATTCAATGGTTTTCTGCATTATATGAAATAATGCTTTTAATAATAAAATAATTGCCTTATTAAATAATGCTTCTTTATAATATAATAAAATAATTTTAAATAATTGCTTCATTTCTTTTATAAATGCAAAAGAAAAGAAAGGTCTATTATATAAGCATACCAAAGAATAAAATTTTGTTTAGTGAGTCTCTCATAGTTACTTATAATAAATCTGAAAATGAAGATAGGTCATTTATGATTTAATTATATGATTGCCAAGCTGCAATCACTAGCAAGTTGGGTGAGGCTGAATAAAGAATAGGTACTTAATAAAGCAAAAGTACTGAATAAAATCTTAGTAATGAGTAAATCATATGAACAAATAAAGCATCAATGGTAAGTAAAGGATAAACCTAGTAAAGTCTCTTATATTACATAAATATACTGGACGGAATGCTACTCAGATGTTACATATGCTAAAACATCATAGAAAATATTTTTTTTTTTTAAATAAGTCTTTTGAAATAGAAAGCTGGTATTCTTGCCTATCTAGCGCTCTGGCCTTTGGTACCACAGGCTTCAGGTTCGAATTCTGGCGGTGGCATGAATGTTTGTTAGTGGTTCGGAATCCACGTTAAACTGTAGGTCCCGGTCTAATTAGCCCAAATTGTACACAAAATGACCTTAGATCGACTAACCTAACATAACCTATCTTTTCACCGAACTTTATTTGAATATATATTTATTATTAAACAATAATTGAAAAATGCCATTATGGCAGTATATGGCTCTATGACTGCATAGTATTATTCATGTTTCTTTTAATTAAATTTAAAAACAAGATTAGCATAAAAAATATTAATTATATTATTTCTTTGAATATAATATCATATTCTATAATCAATCTTTCCATAATAATTTAATACTGTTTTGACAAATATATTTTTTCTTGTCTAACAAATTCTAATTTGTGGTACTTATTAACTTTAACTAAAATTTCCAATGTTTCGCAATGGGCTTTTACATTTAAAATATTTTACTTAAAACTGCAGGCCCTCGCCATACATGAAATTATGTTGTTGTTACTAATCCCCCTGGTGCAGGAAAGTCTACACCAGGTCCAAATGACCCTGCCACAGGCGAGGTCCATGACTCAGGGTAATATGCAGCTTCACTTTTAGCGAGGATCCACGAGGGCTGAAGACTGACTAAACCCCAAGATTGGTTTGGTTTGTAGCTCTACGGTCATCTTGTGCACACTTTAGGCTAAATAGTCCGAGACCTACAGTTTAAAGTGGATTCCGAACCACTTACAAACATCCATGCCACCGCCAGGATTCGAGCCTGAAGACTATGGTACCAAAGGCCAGAGCACTAATCGATTGACCATCATGCCTCTAAACCTCAAGACAACGCTCTTACGATTACATTAGACCGTGTCCTATGGTTTAAAGTGAATTCCGCACCACTACAAATATCCATGACACCGCCAGGAGTCAAACCCGAAACCTGTGGGATCGAGCATCAAATCGTTAGACACTAGGCCATTTAGGCCCCGCGTTTAATTTTAACGGTGTACTTGTAATTGCACGGAAAAAATTACATAATAATAATAGAGTTTATAATTAATAGTAATAATAAATAAAAATAAATAGTGATAACAATATTTATCAGCTTTTAATAGTTTTCAGAACATTTATTACTAAACAAACAAACTTTTAATATAACATAATTGATAATTGACAAAAATGTTTTTGTATAATTGACAAGCAATGCATCAATAAAATTTGATTTTGCCATTAGATTAGCGTTTTAACCAATTTAGAAGAACTATTATTTTTATTTAATTTTATGTACTGTAAGTATGAACAAGTATTTTTATTGCCTATAAAAACTTTTGAAAAAAAAAACCGAAATATATTTATAAAAACCGAAGAAATATTTACATTTAATTTATTTAAATATTTGGTTAGGGGAGAAAGAAATTCATTATATTTTCGGTGGATGACTATAGTGATCGATATCTCTCAAAGTATGGATTAAACAATTTCAGATTTATTCTCATTGGAAAGGTGACATTTCGTACTAATAAAATTCTTTTGCTGTTTTTGTTGCGTTCATTCAATTGTGAGTTACAAGGTGTTAAAAATGGAACTCAACAAAGAGAACATTCGGACAGTTTACAGTTTTTCTTTGATAAAAGCGAAAATGCAAGCCAGGCGGCTGAAATTTTGAATGGTGTTTATGATCCTGATACTGTAACAGCCAATTACATGCAATTTTGGTTTCATCGATTCCATTCAGGTATTTTTGATGTTAAGGATGCACCTCGCACAGGTAGGCCGTCGTCGAAAATGTCGATAAAATCACAGAAATGGCATGTTAGCAGTTGTAGCATCACCCAGGTGCTGAAGATAAATCATAAAACCATTTGCACAAAGCTGGATTACAAAAGAAGCTTGATGTTTGGGTGCCACACCAATTAACACAAAAAATATGATGGATTTAATTTCCAACTGCGAAGCCTTGGCCAAGCGGAATGAAATCGACCCATTTCTTAAACGGATGGTAACTGGGGATGAGAAATGGGTCCCATACGACAACATTGTACGAAAACCATCGTGGTCAAAGCGCGGTGAAGCAGTTCAAACGGTGGCCAAACCATGACTAACGTCCAGGAAGGAATTCCGCTGTGCATTTGGTGGGATTGGAAAGGAATAATTTATTATGAGTTGCTTCCATATGTCCAAAGACTAATTTCGGATCTCTACAGTCAACAATTGGACCGTTTGAAGCTAGCGATTGACCAGAATTAGCCAACAGGAGAGGTATTGTGCTCCATCAGGGCAACGCCAGGCCACACACGTCTATAGTGACTCTCCAGAAACCCCAGGAGCTTGGTTGGGAAGTTTTGATGTATCCACTATATAGTCCGAACCTGGCACCAAGCGATTACTATGTTTTCCTTGCATTGGAAAACTTCCTTGTGATAAGAAATTGGCATCATGAGAAGGTTGTGAAAATCGATTACTAGAGTTTTTCGCCAATAAAGACAAAGACTTCTATGAGACAGGCATTATGAAGCTACCTTTTTAAAATGCCAACAAATTATAGAACAAAACGGTGCATATTTGACCAAAATTAGTAATTCGAAACATTTTTAAAACACGAAAAATTAATGGATTTCTTTTTCCCTTACCTGATATTTGCATTTATTTTTATTTAAATATTTACATTTATTTATTAATTAGTACTTTTATTTATTAATTATATTAATATTAATTAATTTATAATTTTCATTAATTAATTCATTAATTTTGCTAATTTTGCTATTAATTGATTAATTAATACAGTAGAACCTCTGTAAGTCGAACTTCAAGGGAGACACCAACTAATTCGAGTTATAGAGTTTTCGACTTCTGGAGGATTTCGACTTACGCGGATTTTGTAAGGAAATATTCGTCTTGCAGAGGTTTAGAATCTTTCTGACTTATTTTGAGTTAGGTAAGGTAATTAAAAATTCAAGTTGCAGAGGTAATAAACATGTTTATTTGCAACTTAAAAGTTATATTATGTACTACAATAAAAAATCAAAATAATTCCGAAACAACCTTAAAATTGAAAATATTATGTATTAAAAAGTCAATTATTTATTTATTTATTTGCTTTAGACAATTCGATCATTCTCTATCTATCGCTAGAGATCAAATGAAATCAATAGCAATAATAAGAATTTTAATAAGCATATTTCATAGAATTGGTTATTCTATTTTCTGTATACTCATACATTGTTTTCTAAGAAACAATTGCATTGCATTGTGCATTGTTCGGCAAATCCTTAAAGGCGGTAACTTATTTTTCTTCGAGCTATTAGAGGTAATTAGTTTCAAATGATCGAATTGTAAAGGTTGTAAAATCAAACATTGCTAATGTTCGAGACACAGAGGTTCAATTTTTTTTCGAGTTACGGAGGGAAAATATATACCAAAATGGCTTGTGGGGATTGACTCATTATTTCGACTTATAGAGGGTTGAAATTTCGAGTAATGGAGGTTTTTGGTGCTTGAAGGGAAGGAACAAAAATATTTTTCAAGTTGTGGAGGTTTTCGACTAATCGAGGTTCGACTTAAAGAGGTTCTATTGTATTATTATTATTAATAATTTTGAATATTGACATTTTATTTATTTATTTATTTATTATGGAAACTTTTTTTGTTTATTCCACTGATATTGTTCACTTAGATATGGTAGAAAGCCTGCGCTGATCGTGTGCAACATCCTTGCAGTCATATCTTCAATTCTGTGCGCATATTCAACTTCCTTCACCATGTTTGCTGTTGCGAGATTTTGTCTGGCAACTGGAGCTTCAGGAATTGAAAAGATCGGATTTGTACTATGTAAGTGAGAAATACTTTTTAAAAATATATCAGTAAAAGTTCTCTTTCAAATATTTAGTTTTGAAAAATAAAACGAATCTAAATTATGCAAAATCCATATTTTTTTAATGTTTTCGATTCATATTTGTAAATTTAAATGGAATAAATCAAAAGAGGTGAGGTAAAAAATGATGAATGTGTGAGTATTTAGAAAGATACAGAATTTTATATTTCAAAACTTCTTTCATAATAAATGCTGATGCAAAAAAATTTAAAGGTACTTTTAATTAAACATGATTTTAATATTGTTTTAGTTAGAAAATACGAATACAAATTTATTAATACAGTTTAATAACATTGTTGTGAGATTTTTTTGTAACGTACGAGAATGCACCATTTATAAAGATGCATTGTTATCGACAACAATAATTATTTGACAGTTCGTTTAAATTTTACTAATGTTTCTATTTGTTGATATTTTTTAATTATCTTAGGGATACTTTTATTAAATGCATTCGCGTACTGTATCCACTTATTTGTAGGAACTCTACTATGTCTTTGGAAAATAAAAACCATTTATTTTGCTTACTTGCATCCAATACTTGCATAAGCGAGTCCTGTTTGGGGAATTAGTGCTCGTCGAATTTGACGATCATACAAAAACTTGAAAATAAAATCCTATGTATGATTACAAATTCGCCCTGGTTTTTCCTAAATGCTCTTTCCCTCCCAAGTTTTAAACAATTTGCTTATAAAATTGAACAAATATTTTATAACTCCCTTCCAAATATAAATAATTCTGTTTTGAAAGATCTAAGCAACTATGATTACGACATTTCTGATTTCAAAAATCGCAATCGTATCGTATTTGTTGATATTTAATTTGATACAATGTAACCTTAAAAGTTTTTCTAAATTTCTTGGCTGAAAATACTATTATGACAAACAGGGAAGAAATATGTGTGATAAACAATAAAATTGCTGTGAAGAGGTACTTGTATCTACTTCCTCTCTTATAAATCAGCAAGAAGTTGGCAAAATAAAAAATGCTGTAAAAATCTACAACATGGAATAAAAAATTGCAAAAACCTGAGATAAAGTTAAGTATTTGCAAAAGGGATTTTTGTTGTCCACCAAAATAATTAATCATCATACAAAAACTATAGAAAAACATTTAAAAATGCAATATTATATTCATTACCATAAGAATTAGTGCAGCAAGAAGAAATTGTCTGAGTTTCATGTCGACCTTCACAAAATTAGATTCTGGAATTTGAAAATGATAGTTTCAAATTGTGTAAGTTATATTAATATTTTTGAAAGAATACCATTTTATTAAATTATATTTGATATATAATATTATAATAATCTCTTTATATACATAATTCATCTGTGCATGTGTTTGTCACTGAACTCCTCTAAACGGCTAGACCGATTTTGATGAAATTTGTGTGTGTGTGTGTTTGACAAAACAGGAGGCTGTTTTTATGTTATTCCCTTTTGTTATAAGTCAATAACAAAGATAGTGCTGAAGCAAATGAATATCTATATCGCTCAGCCAATAGCTATGAAAAATTTGTAATAATATGTATTCGAGAAAAATAGGTTCGCGCTATCCACTTTATTGTTACTTGCCACCAGAGGGTGCTGCATCATTTCATCTTATATACCGTTCAAACAATATCCATAGTGAGCCTGAATGGCTGAGTGGCTAGCTCTCTGGCGCTCGCTACCCCAGGTTTCGGGTTCGAGTCCCGGCGGTGCCATGGATTTTTGTAGTGGTTCGAAATCCACTTTAAACCGTAGGTCCCGGTCTAACAGGATCGTAGAGCGTTGCGGGGGTATTGTTACTCCGCGTCCGTGGCTTATCTTCAAGCTACACGCACCTCCCGGGTAGTGCTAAGTGAGTAACGTCGGTGCAGCGCTTGCCTTAAAGCATCCAAGACCAAGATAGGAAATAAATAATTACATTTCCTATCTCAAATATGCTTTTTTAAAAAGGCGAATTTTTGCAGTGGAGCTAGCTTGTAATATGAACTTTGCCATGAAATTTGAGTTTAAGGGCATGAGATCAAGTCACGTTGTTCCCAAATTAGATCGAAGATTTCATATTTACGTTCCAATATTGAAAAAAAATTTCATGAATTTTCAGTTTTAAAGAACGATGGCCTGATGGCGCTCGGTGCCACAGGTTTCGGGTTCGAGTCCCGGGGTTCCATGGATGTTGGCAGTGGTTCGGAATCCACTTTAAACCGCAGGTCCCGGTCTAACATGATCGCAGAGAGTTGCGGAGGTATTGTTACTCCGCGTCTGATACCTCCGAAACATCTCTTATCTTCAAGCTGCACGCACCTCCTGGGTAGTGGGTAACGTCGGTGCAGCGCTTGCCTTAAGGCATCAAAGACAACTGTCTAAGTGTTTGCCAGCTGCATTTGAACGAAAAAAAACAATATCCACAAAAATTAGTAAGCACGTATATTGGAACATGGATAATATATGTGCGATGTGTATTTTCTACAATGCCCTTTTTTTTTTTTTTTTTTTTTTTTTTTTTTTTTTTTTTTTTGGCAGGACAACATATGCCGAGTTTTTGCTGTATCAATGTTAAAACTTTTTTTCTAAGAAACACAAAAAAATCTACGTTGTGCTATAACAAACACAGTAGTTTGGACCAAAGTAATTGTGTTAAAATTTATGTTTTTATCAAAGCAAACCTTCTTAAATTAAATTAAAATGACTAAATATATTTTTCTTCCCTCATAGTGATGGAGATAATCAGCCCTGAGTTCAGGGCAACTTACGCACTTGCAACAGATCTGGCATGGATTACAGGTGCTCTATGCTTGCCGGCCATTGCGTGGTTCTTAAGAAATTGGTTTTGGATGCAGATTGTCATTACTTTACCCAGTGTTATTCTTTTAGCATGTTTCTGGTAAGACGGTTACATATATTTCAATATTCACAACAACATTTAGTGTTCATGAACAAAATAAAACAATTTGGGAGTACATTTTTTAGAAAAGAGCAGACAAAATAGATGTAAAATTGCATTGCATCTATTTTCAATTACTGGGGCCTGATGGCCGAATGGCTAGCGCTCTGGCGTTCGGTACCACTGGTATCGGGTTCAAATCCCGGCTTTGCCCATGGGTGTTGTAGTGGTTCGGAATCCACTTTAAGCCGTAGGTCCCGGTCCTAATAGGATCGTAGAGCGCTGCGGGGGCCTTGTTACTCCGCGTCCGTGGCTTACCATCAAGTTACACGCACCCCTGGGTAATGCAAAGTGAGTAACATCGGTGCAGCCCTTATGGCGAAAGATCACGGTCTATTTGCCAACTGCATTAGAAGAAAAAAAAATTTTTTTTTCAATTACTGCTCACAAGAAGCAAAAAAAAAATTTCAATTCATAAACTAAAATAATAGGCGGTGTTGCAAAATTTACAGTTGTAATTATAAAATAGAAAAAAATTATAAGATTAAAAACATTCAGAAATATTGTTTTATATGCTTAGATGCATCTAAGCATATACAAATTAACATGTTTCGTTATATAATCATTTAGAGCAGAGGTGGCCAACCCAAATGATCTTGAGGGCCACTTTGGAAATGCTTCATAACTCCGCGGGCCGCATATAAAATTATATATCCCCATATTAGATTTAAACTCACTATAGACATTGAAAAATTTGAAACATAATGAGTTATTATTTTTGTGTTTACTATTATTCTTACTTGTAAGCCTAGATAATATAATAATAATGATACTAAAGGCACATTATAAAATAATATATAACACTAAAAATTAAATAAACAAATATATAAATGTAAACGAAATAAAAATAATAAAATTATTAAGAAAATATTTATTTTACTAGAGCGATATTTGTTTCTCCACTCTTTCACTTAACTATTGCAAATCGCTCTCAATTTGGGTATTTGCACATCGTGATGGGTGTTGCGTCCGTAATGTTTGAGCATGTTTTGTGTTTGGTCAATTTCATTTTCGAAAAAAAAAACGATTCGCTGGTCTATATTGAACTAAAAGCGCTAACAACTTGAACTAAGAGTCTGGTTTGCTCTGCAATCAACATTTAACTGTGAATATCTAGAAATGGTCACTGCGTCACTGAGGTTACTTAAAATGAAATATAGAACCTGTTATATTAGATCTTCCTATTCGAAATTTTCAAAAATTAGGGACATTATGTCTCACAGAATTTTAGTTCTCATTCCTATAGTAGATATCGAACCAAAGAGTTTGACTCAACAATTTTTTCTCATTCCTCAGTTGATACCGAATTCAAAAATATTGGCTGATTTGAGGAGTTCAAAATATAAAAACCTCTCTTCGAGATGACACACTTTGAGTTGCTTGTTCAAAAATGCTCTGGAAACATTTTCACCAACAATTCTCGAAACTGTAAAGAAGAATCCGATTTCTAGGTGCAGTGACATGGAGTAGCGATGTAGTTTTTCTTACATCAAAATATAGTGATATCCGCCATAAGAACTCTAGAAGCCCAACAAAATTTAGCATTGGTAAAGTTGTCAGAATTAAAAGTCATAAAATCAAGTGCAGCGCATATTGTCAACTGTAAAAAGTCCATGGCTTCCCCTGACGAGAACAGATGGCAGATAGAAGCAATCTCCCAGCCAGAAGCATTGTCTTGGACAAATTTATCTTAGCCTCTTCAAAAAAGAAGCAATCATTAGGCGTATTGGAGACAGTTGCCAAAATTGCAGCTTGCGAGTCATTAAAGATAACTGCTTTATTAAGATTAGTAGTTAGTTCAAAAAGGCTTCCTTATGGCAAAAATCTCAGCATCAAAAATTGGAGGTAATAAGACCAACTGCTTATGATTCCTCAAAATTCCTATTCAATAGAGATCGGTACCATTGTAAAGGATTTTGTGAGGAATGGATGTAGTAGTAACGATGTAGTAGAAGTTAAAAACTATGGATGGAACTAATGGAAACTAATATTTATATCAATTATGTCCAAAGATCTTGATCTTTGGACATAATTGATATAAATATTTAATGAATTATAAGTTGAAGTAATTTGGGAATATTTCATAAGTCATTTAGTTTTGGGGAATGTGACTGTGTAATTCCATATACATGAGTTTTTATTCAAGAAATTTAAATGTTTTTCTATAATTCGCAGGTTAATACCAGAATCTCCTCGCTGGCTCTTGGCTCATGAAAAAGCGGACGAGGCAATGAAGATACTGACAGAAGCTGCAAATAAAAATGGATTAGATCCTGTTATCACAAATTTTGAATTAAAAGAAGCGATTTCAAAATCAATTAAGGTAATGTCAATGTCATATAAATGTGTTTGATTATTATATTTCTTATTTGAAATAATTACACGTAGAGAGAAAAAAAAAACAAAATTAATATTAATGTTAATATAAATTTTTTATTTTTAAAAAAATAACTGCAAAATTAATATTTAAATTTTATTAAATATTAAGTATTAAATATCTAATAATGTTTAAATATTAATTTTTGCAGTTATTTTTTTTTGTAAGTAGATAACAAAATTAATATTAATATTTTAAAATATTATAATTAAAAAAAATATTATTAAATAAAAAATATATACTATTTTAAATATTTTTAATAATATTTAAAATTTTATATATTTTTTTATTTAATAACATTTTTTTAATGCAAAATTTATATTTAATAATATTTAAATTAGGGGGCCTGATGGCCGAGTGGCTAGCGCTCTGGTGCTCGGAACCACACGTTTCGGGTTTCTGTCCCAGCGGTGCCAGGAATGTTTGTAGTGGTTCGGAATCCACTTTAAACCGCAGGTCCCGGTCTAACAGGATCGTAGAGCGTTGTTACTCTGCGTCAATAGCTTATCTTCAAGCTACACGCACCTCCTGGGTAGTGCTAAGTGAGTAACGCCTGTGCAGCGCTTGTCTTAAGACATCAAAGGCAATTGTCTAAGTGTTTGCCAGCTGTATTAGAAAAAAAATTTTTAATTAAATTAATAATGTAGACAAAATTAAATAATTAATCTTCTTCAATTAAAAAGGAGCTGCTGGCTTAGCACATCTCAAGATCAAAATTTAATTTATGAAAAATCATCAAATACCATAGTGTCAGATCCATCGTTTATTTCAAGACAGTGGCCAGGAAGTATTATTTCCCTTTCCCCAAAAAATGAATCAGTCGCACTCTAATGTAAAAACACTTTGATATTCGTAATTCCACTTCCATTGTCATGCAATTCTGCTAAAAGACAAGAATGCGGAGAGAAACACTAAATGCTCTATCCCTACGTGTTATTAATATTCAGAAAGTACTATACATTAAATTCTTCACTACCATTGGGGGTACCAGTACAAAGGTGGCCAACCCAAATGGTCTTGCGGGCCATTTTTTGGAAATGCATCCTAACTCCGCCGGCCACATATAAAATTTTATATCCCCATATTAGATTTAGACCCACCATGTATATTTTTTGGAGTGGAAAATTGAAACATAATGAGTTATTATTATTGTGTTTGCTATTATTCTTGCATGTGAACGTAGATAATATAATAATAAGGATACTAAACGCACATTGTAAAGAAATATATTTTTTCTTTCTAATGCAGCTGGCAAACACAGACATAGACGTCTTGGATGCCTTAAGGAAAGTGCTGCACAGACGTACTCACTTTGCATTACCCAGGGGCGCGTGTAACTTGAAGATAAGCCACGGACGCGGAGTAACAATGCCCCCGCAACGCTCTACGATCCTATTAGACTGGGACCTACGGTTTAAAGTGGATTCCGAACCACTATAAACATCCATGGCACCGCCGGGACTCGAACCCGAAACCTGTGGTACCGAGCGCCAGAGCGCTAGCCACTCGGCCATTCAGGCCCTTGTAAAGAAATATAGAACACTAAAAATGAAATATAAAAAATATATGAATGTGAATCAAATAAAAAAGGAAATCATTAAAAAATATTTATTTTACTAGTGCGATATTTGTTTCTCCACTCTTTCACTTAAATTTAGAAAATCGATCGCAATTGGGTATTTGCACATCGTAGTGGGTGTTGCAGGTTAGCATCCGTTTTGTTTCAGTGTGTTTTGTGTTCATTTTCGAAAAAAGATTCGCAGGTGTAAGTTGAACCAAAAGCGCTGACAGCTTTTTGCACCAGATTTCTCAAACTAGATCATATGGATGCACACATAATGTATTTTTTAATACATCGGTTTTCACTACTTTAGCCATTATAAAATAAATATATTTTGTAAAATTGTGGTAAATCTCACTGGACAATTTCCTGGAGTTTCCAAAATATGAACAAAATTGTTAGAAATCTGTTTACCCTATTCCTTAAGAACCTATACAGACAAAAGTGTCAGAATTCATAACGGTTTGCTCTAACGTAACTTTGTTCTAAAATCTAACTTATTTTACATATGAAGGTTTAACTTTAGAAGATGTTTAACTAAATATCTCTAATGACCTTTTAACCGAAATCTTACCTATTGATCAATCAAACTGGAATATATTGCCTCAATTAGACATCTAATTAATAATAAAATATAACACATCTAATCTCTATCAGACATATAGTTTCTACTGACATAAAATGTTTTAATCTTCTTAAATATCGAGCAACTTTCAACATTAACTGCGATTACATAAATTCCTGCAATTATCTCGCGATTGAGCAAGACAGACAAGTTTTGAATTCAGTTGAATTAAGTAAACTGATGAAACATCTTGTTGAAAAATAAATATTCTGCCAATGGTTTGCAAATATGGCTTTCGTTGAGTTAGTACTGTTTCCAATTCAAAGTTGAGTTCTCTTTTGCTTCTTTTATTATTTCAAAAATTTATATTCTTATTTTTAAATTAGCTAAATAACTTATATTTTGTTATACATATTTGTGTTATGTTTATTAACATCAATTATTTATGTCTAGATATTATTTTATTTCCTGTAATAATTATTAGAATGTGTGTTTTTCGTCAACATATACATAAATGCCATAGCAGTTCATATATATATATGGGTTTATAGGGTGGTTATAATTAAAGTGACCCTATTCAGACCCCTCTAGAACCCGTTTTACTTAACGGATTTTGATAAAACTTGGTATATACGGCATATGGACCATGGGAAAAAGATTTCTGCAATAAGAATAGTTCAACTTTTGAACACCAGAGGGAATTTTGGCGCCGAAAGAAAGACAAAAAAATTTGTCAGAACCATTAAAATCAAGTACAGAATATGCTCAACGTGCGCTCCATTGACATCAGTTGCGTGTTGAAAGTGCATTAAAGCGTGTTCAATGGTAGAGCGAAGAAACTCTCGAGGAATTTCAGCAGATGGTGTGTAATGCTGGATTTCAACTGAGGGTAAAGTACTAATTTAACCTCCAATAAACACGACCTTCTAGAAATCATCACAACCAGAAATCACAGAGATATAAGTCGATTGAACGAAGTAGCCAGGCATCCGGGAAAGTCTGTATATGACACAATTCTCGTCAAAGTTAACGTGAATCTTTCTTTAACGTTAAAGCAATTCTTTGACTTGGCGCCCGATGGCGAGGAGTTGGTCCATCTTGCGTGAAGACAGTGATCTGAAAACATTGCCTTTCCTATAAAGCAGGAATGGCCTGTTGTCGAAGGAGTTCATTGTACAGTGCACTCGTTACGGTGCATTGTTTAGGACCTTGAGGAATGGAAGTTTCAAATAAAAACGGTCCGAGGATAAAATCAACAGTAAATCCACACCATACAGTCATGTAATCAGAATGCAGTGATTGTTGGTGCAGGACGTTAGGAGGTGCAGCACCCCATATATGGTATATATATATATGTATGTATGTATGCTCTGGGTAATCTTCAATAATTATAACATTAATTAAGTATGCATATATTATTTACTTTCAAAGGCAATATCTGCTAAACACATTTATTATTTAATTTGATGTATCTTTTTTATGAGTTCATCTTCATTATAATAAGTAGAATTTGATAACGTGTTTCCAAATTTTTCAGGCAAATGAGAATGAAGACAAAAGCGTAAATATTTTACAGTTATTCAAACCTGAATTAAGAAAAAGAACGTGTGTCATTTGGTTTGTATGGTAATGTATGAAATCCTTGTTTTTAAATTCAAAAGTTAAAATTGGTTAGTGGTTGTAAATAATAATTAAAATCAGTATAGTTTTTGGTTGCACAGCTGTTCTTAAAATACTTTTAGTTTAAGATACAAATAATTTACATTTGTAGGAATTTCAAAGCACTAATGAATTACATTGTCAGCATTTTTTACTGGTTAATTAATCAAGATGATAGTACAAATTAGGGCCGGATATGCGTGTGGTCTCGATTCAGTGTTGCTCATGGATACAAACTAATTTATTTCTCAAAATAAAAACTCAATATTCCGCTGCCTTATGTGCTAAGACAGCATTGTGTTGTGCTAGTAATTGTGATGTGCTAAGACAGCACTGCACAACTTCAACACATAACACACAAAACACAATTATATATAAAATATTTACAATATCTTCTTATTCAGTTTGTTTAAGGGTCTTGCACCCTCCGTACTGTCTGGAATTCTTCACTCGATTTCGCATACTCCCTTTTCTCTTTTTTCCCTCTCCCATTATATGTTCCAAAGTCTAACGGGAGAAAAAAAAAACATGCTAAATCCAAATTCTAACGTACTATAAGTGTCAACCAGTCCTTGAAAGAAGGTCTATTAACTTTGAGTTAAGGTTTAGCTTTTGGAGGGGAACGTGGATTTTTACTATGATCATAACTGAAAAGTAACACAAATTCTAATATGGAAACAATTAAAAAAAATAATAAAATTATACTTTCAAAGAATATTACAGTTGTTGGGGTGCGTGTAAAATTTTTCTTCGTCTTTTGGTAAGATTTGCCTTTTAATTCAGAAGGAGATATTAATTCATTCAAATATTTATATATATTCAGTGTTTGGCAGTATGCCCATCCACAAATGAATTTATGGAATAGTAAACAATTGATGATCCTCATTTGTTTACACAATATTAGAAATTTTTGCCTTCAGCCTTTTATGTGTCAATACGCTGTAGAAAAATCCTGATATAAATACAAACGTGGTGACTTGTTCTTCTTTATGACGCAAAAATTAATTTTTTTTATAGTAGACAATGTGAAAAGGCTTCTGCAATGCTTCGAAAAAATATGTTTGTCCGAAGTTGATATGACAAAGTTTTATTTATTCTAATAATCATTCTTAAATTTTCGCTAACAATTCTGGGACTAGCTTTTAACAATAAAGAAAAAAGCAACGATTTAATTTTTTAAATTCATTTTCATTCAATATATCAAATTTTTTTTTAATATAATAATGATAAAAATGGTATTTATATTAATTTAACCTATATATTAATGAAATTAACCTTATTTTTTTAACCTAAATTTTTTTATGTGTTTTACTCTAATTATGATAATTAGAAGATCAAAATTAATATTTTGCGCAATTTTAATTCATTTTTATGTGACTAATCTAAAGTAAGTTAGAAAAATTTATGATCAAGATAATTCTGAAATTTTCTCGAATTACATTTTGGTTTCAAATTATGAAAATTCTTAATTCCCCAAATTGTATAATTGGTTGTACATAAACAAATAAAAATTATTTGCTATTTTAATTCGTTTCTTAAACCAACATGATAATTCATACAAATTTTATTTATTGAAATTCCCCCAAATTATAAAACTGACTGCCCAGATTTTTTTTTTTTTTTTTTTTTCATTTGGATTTTTAAATGAACTAAAATTAAAAATTCTGTAAATTTATAATGAATATCTTTATATTACAAAAATATCATATTTAATATTGTTGTTGTGGTATCCCCTGAAGAGTACAAGAAAAAAAAGCAATATCGTGGTGCTCCCAAATAATAGTTTTTGCACACGGTACTTTAAAAATACGGGGCCTGCTGGCTGAATGGCTAGCGCTCTGGCGTTCGGTACCACAGGTATCGGGTTCAAATCCCGGCTTTGCCCATGGGTGTTGCAGTGGTTCGGAATCCACTTTAAACCGTAGGTCCCGGTCCTAATAGGATCGTAGAGCGCTGCGGGGACATTGTTACTCCGCGTCCGTGGCTTACCATCAAATTACACGCGCCCCCTGGGTAATGCAAAGTGAGTAACATCGGTGCAGCCCTTATGGGGAAAGATCACGGTCTATTTGCCAGCCGCATTAGAAGAAAAAATACGGTATTTTTTTTCTCCATAGCGTTTAAAAAATTGAGCATACGTATCTGTTTCCTATGAGCATGCGCGCTAGGAGAAAAAAATACCGTATTTTTAAAGTACGGTGTGCAAAAACTCTCTAATATTAGCCATGTTGATTGCCAGTTCGAATATAAATCCTCTTCCGAGGGATGGTCCAGACAATGTATGGCTGGGCAATCAAAGACATGATGAGGAGTATGCTCGACACCAGGGCAGTTGCCACATTTTTGGTATTTTTTAAAGCCATCAGCAGACATTTTCATATTTTTGCAGTACTTCAACCTTAATCTTGTGAGAGTAGTAACTGTTTTTCTGTCGACATTTAGTTGCGTATTTTGGTATTTAGTTTTTAATATTAGAAGGAGTTATAAGTTTAGATTTTGCTAAGGGACTTATTTATTCTGTAATATTATATTTTATATGATTTTCTATTACTCTATCTCAATAATACTATAACTGATATTGGCTATGATGACTAATGCTTTTTAATCCGTTGCGTTAGGTGCGTCACCACATTCATGTATTATGGGATATCTTACAACACAAATGAATTCGTTGGAAATCCTTTCATCAATTTCACTTTGTACATCTTAGTCGAATTTCCTGCGAGTTTAATCGCTGTTGCAGTCATGAAGTTCAAAGGAAGGAGAATACCCGAGGCATCATACTTAATAGTGGGAGCTGCAGCCTGTTTAGTGATCAATATAATTCCAGATGGTAAAATTATTATTTTTCAACAATTGCAATTCTACTTTTGCTTTTAAAAGGCTAGTAAGCATTTTAATGAGGTTATGCCATACTACTGTGCCCAAAAAGTAAGACCAATTATTTTTTTTTTTTTTTCAGACTATTTATTTATTCTTCCAAATTTATTTCATCGCCTTCAAAGTAATCCCCTCCGGACACAATGCACTTATGCCAACGTTTTTTCCAATCATCGATGCGCGCTAAAAAGTCATCGGCATGGAGGGCCTTCAAAGCGCGTGGCGATTTACGTTGAATCTCCTCAATCGACTCAAAACGGTGTCCCCGGAGTGTTCTTTTGAGTTTAGGGAATAGCCAGAAGTCGCACGGTGAGTACGGTGGTTGTTGGGACGATATGGGTTTCATTTTTTGGCGAAAAAGTCACGAAGAATCAATGCAGTGTGAGCTGGCGCATTCAGTGTTTTCGGTACCAATCGAGATTTGACGCGTTTGAGGCTCAAAATGGAATTGACTGATCTTTTGAAATTCCAACATCATCAGCAAGGTCTCTAATTGTAAATCGACGGTTTGCAAAGAACCAAATCTTTAATTTTTTGGACGTGAGCTTCGTCGGTTGAGGTGGATGGTCGTCCTGAGGGTTCTTCGACTTCAACGCGTTCTCTGCCTTCTTTGAACTGTTTATACCACTTCTAAACATTTCTTTCCGATATAGGAATGCTCACCGAATGCCTTCTGCAACATTCTATACGTTTCCGCAAACGAAATTTAATGCAAGGTCTTTTCTCAATTAATTCAGACATTTCAAAAATAGCCGAATTCGTTTTAGCGTCTCACAAAGCAAGCGTAACTCAAACACTAATGAATATTTTGACGTCAAATTTTACACATATGTCAAGGACAGTGCCAGCAACCTAAAAAGAAAATTGAAATTCCATATGTCCGGAAAATTTAAATTGAAAATGGGTTTTACTTTTTGAGCACAGTATTATGCAATAAATGATTTTTAGTTACATTTTGTTCTGTTAAAATCCTGCGTTTGTCAAAATTTGCATATTTGCTAGAACTATTACTTCTAACACAATTATTATTATATCATATCTCATAGTTATTATAATAGTATCAAATGCTTTATTTTTCAAATTTCAAATTATATTTGATGTTATGTTTTATAAAAATATTAAATATCATTTTAG